>MZNV01000387.1:0-25547 GCA_002081555.1 Protostelium mycophagum | reverse complement strand
ATGAGTGCTCTGTGGTGAGTGTCTTGTCTGGTATTCCGCGCATTGTGAAGGATCTACAACGAACCTTATTTTGGCGGGAGAAATGCCGTTCGAATTCCGAAATTTATTTTCATCAGATCACCCAACCGCAATCGCGCACAAAGGCATCCGCTCCGTCTGCAAGCATCTATTTGCCTCTTGTATTCTATCTTCGCTGCGGTAAGTAAAAGATCTCAATCATCTGAAGATTCCATCTCTTATGAAAATCTTCCCGACTGTCTATCGGCACGTTCAAATCAAAAGATCATCGATAAAACCATTTTTATTACCCCCAATATTGACCGTCAACAGTTCCTCGAAAGAAATACGATTTTGTATGATCCTCTCTGCCCATCTCTGGGCTCGACCCTCTTCGAGACCTCCAACGCGCTCCAATGCCCCCTTGAAACTCAGTGTATGAGCATGATAGAAGAAGATTCCATCATGATGCGAAATACGCCCGCCTTCTCTCGCTACCTCATGCTCAAGGTATTCGCAACACCTTCAAAGTCAATTCGACAGCCCTCTCGAAGGTGAGTTTGTTATTGAATCACATCATGACATTTCCATGAGCTCAATACATCCTTTGACAAGAAGTTAGAACGCTGTGACGAAGAAGCACCCGAGTCCAACACCCCAAGATAATTTCAACTGTAGATGATCATATCACTTTAATGTTGGTCATACTCTTGTATTCTATCTTCGCTGCAGTAAGTAAAAGATCTCAATCATCTGAAGATTCCATCTCTTATGAAAATCTTCCCGACTGTTTATCGGCACGTTCAAATCAAAAGATGATCGATAAAACCATTTTTATTACCCCCAATAATGACCGTCAACAGTTCCTCGAAAGAAATACGATTTTGTATGATCCTCTCTGCCCATCTCTGGGCTCGACCTTCTTCGAGACCTCCAACGCGCTCCAATGCCCCCTTGAAACTCAGTGCATGAGCATGATAGAAGAAGATTCCATCATGATGCGAAATACGCCCGAGGGAAATTATCTCTCGCTACCTCATGGTCAAGGTATTCGCAACACCTTCAAAGTCAACACCTTCGAGGGCTATCGAATCACATCATGCATTTTGCATGAGCTCAATACATCCTTTAACAAGAAGTTAGAACGCTGTGACGAAGAAGCACCCGAGTCCAACACAACCCCAAGATAATTTCAACTGTAGATGATCATATCACATTAATGTTGGTCATATGAGCTCTTTAAATAGTCACTGGTGCTTCCCACTACCTTTCAACACCAACCGAACTCAGCCAGGACCAGATCTCAACAGATTGGACTCACATGATGATCGATTATGAACTCTGTCTCGTTGTAGACACGCCAATCCGTCATGGTGTAACGGTAACATCCAGCGAGAGAACAGTCGCAACCTAAAAATGAAGCTTATCAAGGCCACAATCACGGGAACATCATTTGCGTTATCTTTCTGGAAGAACCAAGTACGAGACATCCCCCTTCGCAAGAAGTCCAATTGAATTTGCCGGTGTGCACAGCCTTATAAAGCTGGTGCATTGACTAAATAATTATTTTGAAGTACAGATTTATTCTAGTCGTTATTGTCGAGCCATTTTTTTTCTGTGCAAAAAATTTGTCTTGGTTAGAATGCCACATTTTTTACTTTTGAGCAAACCCCCCAAATTTCGTGGAATTTCTGATGAAGAAGTTCTACTCCCACAATTTTCGAGATCTTACCACAATATCTCATGTTTCAGTTATTGATGTAAAATGAAGATATAGAATAAAAGGGTATTTTGGAGGTCTATTCTGTCATAATTAAAGGCTTGAAACACAAGAAGGGTTGTTCAAAGAACCAGCCAATTATTAGATCAGCAGCAATACAAATGAAGAGCACCATCCGACTCATCATCGCATCCCATGTCAAGTAGTCAGAACTATCAGAGGCTCTGCCACCAGCACTCAAATACTATTATTATTTAAATATTATTATTTAAATATTATTATTTGAATACTAAACTATCAAAATACAAAACTATCAATAAACATTTACAGAAGTGAATTTATTTCTAATATCTGGTGTTTGTTCCAGAGATATGTTGTGGCAGTCCCTATCAACATTCAGTCGTCGACAATAATAATATTTTGTCGACGTCGACAAATGTACACTCACCCTGCGGAATCTGCGGATGACCCTGATTTGGGTGAGGATTCGTCTTGCAATGTTCCAGTGGAAACGCTTGGGTCGAAGTGCGACTGCAGTGACCTTGCTGAAATCTGGTGCTGCGCTTGTGGAGTTGGTTGTTTGTGTGTATTCTGAAATGGTCAGCAAAGATACAGATTATCCGCACAGTCCGTACAACAGGTGTTACAGCATCTTCAACGAGCCTTTGTCTCAACTACTTGCACAAAGACACATCAATCTTTCACAGATAGAGCAGATGTATTACCTCTGTCCACATCAGGCACATAATCCTGTTCCTCCGCGAGTAGTCCACGCATCTCTTCTTTGACCTCTTTAGGACCTCCAGCTTTGTCTTTGGGCACAGGGATAAATCTGCAGAGGAAACCCAGGGGTATCGCAATGGATCCTGGATGCTCTCAGTTTTTGGCGGGAAATTTGAATTTCAAATTCGAAAACGAACCTATCGCGACACAGAAAGCCCATTCGTCGAAATCAAGGGGTCTTGTCTTGGCAGCTTCTCCACCAAATTGGACCATCAAGAATTGGACAATAACGGTGATCACCATGACGGCAATGAATATAGGCGCCCTTCCCAACTTGGAGAACATGTTGAGTTCTATTTTCATCAGTTTCATTGGAATGAGCGGTCGTATTTGAATGAGAAATTTACCGTTTCCGAGTTTTCTAGCGTTGAATTCGTTGAAAATCTGGCAAAACACGAAAGTATTGAAGATGATTGTACTTCTCTTCACCTGTTTACAATGAGAAAATAAAAAAAACGGTCGGTGGGTTACCTCGAACTCGCGATGTTCGGCTGGGGTGTAATTTTCGGGCAGTTTGCAGTTCAAAAACTCGATCTTCTCAACGGAATAAAACAGACTGAGCAGCACAACGATTTGAAACAAGGCGTGTACCAAAATCAACCTATCCTTTTCAATCCTCATTTCCCGCCAAAATCTCCCGCCAAAATTCGAATTCAAAAACCACGCACCTCCACATCTTGAAAGTGATGAGCGATGAGAACCTTCCATGAGGTGGTCTGTCAAATAACTCCGGTCCAGGCTTTTCCGTAGCTAAGGCGAGCGCCGCGAGCGTGTCCATAATTAAATTGACCCACAGCAGTTGGACAGGCTTTAGAGGTGAGTCACCGGCAGATATCGCACCAGTGAATGAGATAAACACGGCGACGATGTTGACGGTCAGTTGGAATTGTAGGAACCTGAGATGGTCAATCTACAACGCGGAGATTTCGGTGAAATTTCACTGACTTTTGGATGGAATCGTATACACCTCTGCCCCACATGACTGCCTTCTCGATAGAGGAGAAGTTGTCGTCCAGAAGTATGACGTCACAAGCATCTTTGGCGACCTGTCATGACATCAGGTCATGATGTCTTGGAATGATGTCATGTCGTGATGTCGCACCTCTGTTCCGGAGATACCCATGGCAAAACCAACATCTGCCTCTTTCAAAGCGGGGACGTCATTCGTTCCGTCTCCTGTCACCGCAACGACCTATGACGTCATCAGATCTATTTTTAGGAAAAAATATCACCTCTCCCAACTCGATGAGACGTCTGACAAGTGTCAACTTGTCTTCGGGAGAACATCTCGCCACAATCTGCAGTCTCGGAATAATTCTGTCCATCTACAACGTCAGTATGTCACGTGACCTCTGACTAAGTCATCACCTCGTGTTGTGTGAGGTTTCTGAACTCTGGGCCTTCCATGGCGAATCCGTCCGTTAAGATACCGCATTGTCTACCGATGTACGACGCGGTAAGAATGTTATCTCCGGTCAACATACGCACAGTGATTCCGGCCTTTCTGCACAGTTCCACGGAAGTGGCGACTTCGGGTCTGAAACTGTCAGAAAGGGTTCTGTACACAAGGAAATCTCGCGGGAATCTCACCTGAGGGGGTCTTGGATTCCTACGATACAGTCTAATACCATGTTGCTTTCATAAGGACAGTCTCCATCCTTTGGCACCTGTCAAATCTGTCAGTTGACAAGATCATTTGACAGATGACATACCTGGGTGTAGGAGGGGAGTTCAGAGTGACATAATGTCAAGGTTCTGAGACCTTGAGAAGCCCACTTCTCAATGATCCCGTTACAGTCCGCTCTCATTTTAGGTGAAATTTCAGAGACTTTTCCGGAGGCGTCAGTGTACCGTGTGCACAGTGCCAAGACAACCTAGGAATACGTCATCACGTGACATTCCAATGAGATTTCCACGAATATCTCACCTCAGAAGCACCCTTTACGTAGAGTCTCAGGTTGTCATTCTTCTTGATGATGACAGACATTCTTTTTTTAGAAGAAGAGAAGGGCCACATCCTCTGTACAGGTGTCTCCTTACGCATCTACAACTCTTAATTCTCTGGCATAATTTTCTCTTGTGGAAAATTCATGGAAATTTAGACTACAACGAACCTGTTCGTAATCGCGCCCCAAATTATTGGACATGACGAGTAAAGCACACTCCGTTTTAAGTCCGACAAACTCCGGTCTGTCGGAGTTTCGGTTTTGGATATAAGCCGAAGAATTCAAACAACAATTCTCCGTAATATCTTCCAAGATTCTGCCGTTGAAGCGGGAGGGGTCCTTTGGCTGCATTTGTTATTTCCTGTCATTTTGTTTCGTCTTCTTGCTGACGTCATCACTCATGACCCCATCACATCATCTCATTGTGCACAAAAAAAAATGAAGCGGCGTCGGATGTCGAACCCCCCACCTCTTGCTCGATGGTGTTTCCGTCCATCCACAGCCTCACTACAGTCATTCTGTTTTGAGTGAGGGTCCCCGTCTTATCCGAACAAATGTTGGTAGCTCCTCCCATCGTTTCACAAGCCACAAGATGTCTGACCAGGTTTTGATCCTTCATCATCTGGGTCATGGAGAAGGCCAAAGACAATGTGACGGCCAGAGGCAGACCCTGACATGTGTCAGAATCTTGGGAAATTGGAGGAAATGTGTCACCTCGGGGATGGCGACGGCGATGATGGTGATGGACAAGATGATGTACTCGACCCATTCGGAGATCCAATGGAGTTCGAATCCACGGTCACCCTCGTATATGAAGGTCCTTATTCCCCACTACAACGAGTCACTTTCGAAATTTTCCCGAATTTTCAATCTTTTTCGACAGGTTCATTCCACGCAGTGTCGGTCAATATGTCGAAATTTTCACAGGAATTTCCAAGAAATCTCGCATACCTGTACCATGAGCGCACCCAGAGTGAGCAAAGCGGCAATAAGTCCACTCTTTCCGATGTTATCGGCCATCACTTCTAATTTTTCTTGCAGTGGAGTGGCTCTCTGCTCGTGGTCCAGACTGGCCTTGATCTGACCCCACTGGCTGTTCACTCCGGTTGCTATGACGATACCCCTTCCGATACCTTCGGTGATCTACAACGGTCAGAAAGTTCGGGGTGGTTTCGCTCTCTTGACACTTGGTGTACGAAAGTGTCGACAAGACATATGTACCGAGATTGCAATGTCGACATTGTACATCAACAAACATTGTAAATGTGTCATTACGAACACTGTATATGTGTCGACATGTCGACACTTTTCTGCAGCTCTGCTGCAGACACAAAAAGTACGGGTGTCATTGATTACGCACAGTGCAACCAGAAAGAAGCCATGGGTTCTCTTCGGATTTCAGAACTGCATCAGGCTCTCCTGTCATGGCTGATTCGTCAGAGTGAAGACGTTATAGAGTCAAGGAAAGTCATGCAGGATACATGATCAGAAATAAAAAGGATATTTTGAGAGTCCACGAGGACCATATCGGCGGGGATGAAATCGCCACTCTCTAATTGTACGATATCACCGACGACTACATCGTCTACTGAAACAACAATGTTTTCTCCATGTCTGATCGCCTGGACGTAATCAGATCTGTGAAGATCAATTGATAAAAATGGTGTCTCACTTTGATCTTTCTGTCCTCTGAGACGGCGGCGAGGACTCTAAATTGTCTGTCCTTCTTGTAATCATTTGCAGCCGTTACGTTCGATATGATGATAACGGCCAGAAGAATGGAGAAACCTTCGATCCAACTCGTGCTGTGATGGTTGAGAACATGCATAAAGACCATGAGTTTCACCTTCTGTCTTCCCCTTTTGGAGGTGCGATGAGTCCCAGGATGAGGGAAACGACAGCAGCTATCGTCAAAATGATGAGTGTCTTATCACTGAGGGCTTCCTTTAAGAATTCAAAGTAACTGGTGGGAGGTCTTTGTGGGATGATGTTGTTTCCAAACCTTGCCTTTCTGGTTGCAAAGTTGGTGGAGGCTTCCTAGTTCTCTCAATCATCTTCTCAAAAGAGATGACCTACCTGTGAGGAGAGACCATTGTTGATGTCTGTGTGCAGTAATGCAGCCAAACCAGTTATGCCGTGGAATTTGTGGCCAAGATCATCCAAGCTCTTGCTTGTCTCTCTATTCTTGATGAGGTCATTGAGATCCTGCACCTCTATATCCCAGCTCATGTCTTCTCTTGTGATCTGTTTGATTTGAAGACAATCGGAAACACAAAAAGGGTCGGGGAGTAGTGGCAACGTCAGGTGTAGTTTCAGCTTCTCAAAAAGAATTAAGAAGGCTCAAAACAATCAACATATACAAATAAGAAGCAGTTCTAAAGACGAAGGAGATACAGACGACTCACAGCTGGATCTTCACCTTTCAGTGACGTGTAACGAACGGAAGTCAAAAAATTAACCGCGTTAAGCTGCCGGGAGCGTCACGGTAGTCATTCTCCGGTCTTTTATTCTGTTACCATGGAATCACCATCAGCTGGTGGAGCGGGCATCACACCATCCAATATAGAGGAGCAGGTCTGCAACAATTCGTCCACCTTCTCTATGGCCCTGTGTCGACTCAGCGAAACTTGGTTTTGAGTATCTACAACTCGGCGAAAATAAAATCCCGACAAAATTCTCCGATTTTCATTCTTTGTGTTTTTGTGGAGAATTTTATTGGGGTAGCCCCAGCTTCTATAAGCCTTCGTTTCAGTGTGTTTCTGTGCTTGAAGAAATGTTCTTTTCCTTGACATTGTGGTGACTTCAAAGAACAAAGTTGACTTTTCAGTCATAAAGTTCACAAAAAACAATTGCAAAAAAACGAAAAATTTAATTTTTTTTTGAAATAAAGAGGACTCACTCAGATGTGACTTTTGTCTGTTCTTTTCGTTTTTCCATCTGCTCTTGCATGATGGAGATGAGCGTCTGTCTTGCCTGATGAGGCCTGTAGCTGTTGATGAGATGATGCATGTTGACCAAAATGAGCTGTAGGTTGTCTATTTTGGATTGATACTGTTTCGAAATGTCAGTCTTAAAAAAAGACACAGAAAGTAGTGGGCAGATTTGTTTGGACCGGCTCAATAAATTGTGCTCGTCACATATATTTGGACTTGAGTCTCATTCAATTATGCCAGATGAAAATTTACTTTTTGGTACAGAAATTTAAAAATTTAAATGCCTCATGAACAGAGGCTGTTGTTATAGAATATGTTGAAGAAAGTATTTTAATATCCCATGTGAATCATATTTCATTTCGCGGAAATGATTCATGATGTCTGATAGTTGATAGTTGAAAGAGAACAGGATCACCTGCTCTGGATTTTCGATCAGAAATGTGATCAGTTCGATATATTTCAGTGCCAGTGATCGATTCAATTTCTTCAACTCCTCAGTGTGATCTGTTCTTAATCAACAGCTCATTCACAAGTCGAGCCATCATTGGTAGATCAAGGAAGGACTTACTCAGATTTGTGTTTGGATATAACTGTGATTCTAAAGGAACTGCGACGTCTTGTGTCTACGAGTTAATCAAAACACATTTTAATCTGATGATCTTTACCGTATAGACCCTTCCGAACATTGAATAATTGTCTTCTGGTGGAGGAGGTGGACATGGTGGTGGTTCTACAATCTCACCTTCTGGCGGTGATACCTAAGGAAATGATCAGTTCTCCACAGTGAGATCACCAACCTTTCCAAGCTTGACATCTGTATACAGTTTATAAAATGCAGGTGGTGGCGGAAATGTTGTCACGATACGGAGATCTAAACTTGATTAGAGACAATCGATGTCGTCCTCAGACCTTCATCCGCCATATCGTCTTGTTTGTGGAAGATGGAAAATTATAATGCGATCTTTTTACAAGATTTGGATTTCGGTGACATTCATCAAGTCAATGAACAAAATATGAGCTGCACAATAGAGACAAAAAATTTGGAGCTCTTCCTTTATGATACAATCCTTCAAAATTGGCAAGTTTTTCAGTAGATCACCGGCACAGCAGACTTCTTCAGCCATGAGTGCAGGATCACATCTGACATGCATATCCTCTTGAATGGGTCGGCTTCCAGCATCCTCTCTAACAAATTCTTCACGTCATCTGAAGGTGCTCCATCTCCCAAGATGGTCGAGACGTTGGTTGAAGGAAATCTGACCTTCGGATGTACGCCCGTGATGGCCAATGCATTGTGGTCTCGGACGACATCGAAGGGGAGACGACCAAAGACCATGCAGTAGATGGTGACCCCGAGGGACCAAACATCAGCTTTGGTGGAGTCAAAGGGCTTTCTTAAGAGGAGTTCGGGGGGGCAGTATTCTTTGGAGCCCGAAAAGTCGGTGCAGTAGCCGTTGTTCTTGTCTAAAAAGTGACAGAGACCGAAGTCGATGAGGGTGACCGTTTTGCCGTCGGGATGGACGATGATGTTCTCCAACTTGACGTCTTTGTGACCTATGGCATGTGAGGATGTGGAGACCGCGTTTCGACGGCACTCACCGACTCCTTTTTTGTGGCAGTTGAGGAGGGTCTGGACCAACTGTCTGGTGATGAGCTTGCAAGTCTAAGGAGGTCAGAAGTGACACTTCACCGTAGCAACACTTACAGGCTCTGGGAGAGGCTTAAACTTTCTGGCCTCCAAGAAGCTGAAGAAGTCCCATCCTTCTATGTGGTCAAAGACAAGGCAAGAGTGGTTGGCGGTGTCAAACGCACGATGGAAGTGTTGAATGCCAGGGATAACTCTCAACATCTCTCCGGCTTGGACTTCGGCATCAACGCGCGCATCTGGATTTAGTTTGGGAAGCTGTTCTTCGTCAGACCAATCCGAGGATGACGATTTCAATCGATTATATCATTTCGCTCACCTTCTTAATGATGACTTTGTTGTTGTTGACTTTGTCGATCGCGGTGAAGACTTGACCGTAAGATCCCGAGCCAAGATGAGCTAAAGAGGTATACTGCTCATGTCCTGGGATGTGGACAGCTTTGAAACCGTCGGCTTTGGGTGAAAGTACAGGATTAAGCTCTTTTGAGCCTGCTGGTGGTGATGGTGCTTTGGTAGTACGAACGGATAGACGACTGCTTGGTCTGCTCTCACTTTTGATTTTTACATCGGCAAGAGGCTTGCTGCTGCTCTTGACCGTGATGAGAGGACCGCGAGGACTGTCCAGCTTAGTGGATGGTGCTGCCGTCAAAGTCATGTCTAAGAATACAAGTACAGTTGTGAGTGAGGCTTGAGTTAGCAACGGTGCGGTTGCCTGTCGAATGATGTTGCTGTGACGAAAATATGCCTTTCCGCCCCTATCGTGAAATTTCTCTACGTAATGGCTCAGAAAAATAGGATAGCAAACTGCAACATGTCAGCTTTAAAGAAAATGTCGTTCCTAACGGCCATATTTCGCCTTAACATAGGTCTCCGGTTTGGCAAATATGAAGCTCTCAAAAACCTCGAAATGTTCTGTTTGCAATGTTCGTGACCAAAGACTCGCAGATGCCTACAAAAATAGCATTGTTTGAAGCTTATATAGAGACGCTCCGGGGATTAACAAGCCGTGTGTTGCTTATCAAATCGAGCAATGAGATGGTTGTGTTGACACTCCGAAAAAAGGAGCCCTCCTTTACTATAGGAACCAGTAGCACCTGTCATTCTCTACGGTTCTAAACGGGTCACATCTTGGTTCAGATCTGTCCCTCAAACAAAAACTCGTAAGAACCAATGTGAGGAAGAGTTGCTTTCAGGGAACACCTGCTCCTCTATGCCTTGTGGACAACGCCACACAGTGAAGTCTCCCAAACGAAGGAAACAAGCGAAATATTTCGTTGTAGACGAGACCGCTGCGTTGCATAAAGAGATATCGCGTTGTAGACGAAAGAGATGGTACAGATCTATTTATATCTCCTGGGAGGGGAGGGGTGATTCAACAGAATGAAACCAAGAGTTAGCGAGCACTTCTTCTAAACTTGGTCTTTCTGTTGGTCTGGTCCTCAGCATCAGCTTCACCAGCTTCTCTGCGGGTCTGGAGGCAGGGCAAACGTCTGGAATTTTAACTCGGGGATGATCACAATGGCCGTCGATAAAGTCGCGGCGCTCTGCATCGTTGAAGGGAAAGGCTTTGTATAACAGCGAGAAGAGGATGACACCCAGCGACCAGACCTGTATGAGATCAGATAGATTCCTGGAAGAAGGATCGGATAGTGTTACCTCTGCTTTCGAGACGGTGTACCGATGCCGCTTTCGGAGTAGTTCTGGGGATCTGCAGATGATAAGAAAAAATGTATGACGAATCAAGAATTGATAATGAACCTGTAAGGCTGTGATCCTCCCCATTGTGAGGACTTGTGTTCGCGTGGCTTCCGTCTCACTGTAGATAGGAATTTGTGATACGCAGCTTTCAATCCCGACTTGGGTCTTCCTGGTTCTGGCATGAGCTCGCATAATCCAAAGTCTATAAGGAAGACCGCATCTCCTTCGCCAATTAAAATCTGGAGAGATGAGAATTTGCTGCAAATGAGAGGTATAATCATCTCATCCTCACATTCTCCAGTTTCAGATCGTGATGAGCTATTCCTTGTGCCATGATATGTTGCACTATGGAACACAGCTGCATGAAAATGGTTTTGGCTCTGGCTTCCGTCATATCGTTTCGCTCCAAGACACGCAAAAGATCTTCTCCCTCCACATAATCCATCACGATGAGATCAGAGCTGGACAAATGCAGTTGTGGTACTCCCGGATGTTTCACTCTTTGAAGAGCGGCGATCTCGTTATCCATCATGTTGAAACCTCTTCTGATCTTTTTCACGGCTACCTCTTTTCCAAGCACTTCATCCCATGCTAAATAAACATCTCCATAACTGCCTGCTGTTTATGAGCCCGATCCAAAAGAGATTTTTTCACCTCGAGATAACAGCCGTACGATCCTGAAGCGATGAGACATGGTCTTAGATGCTGATGCACACAACGCAACCCTCGATTTTATGTTGATGCGCGACTCTTGCGCGGAGTCTTCTCTATACTTGACAGCAGCCGACATCCCCAAAGAAACGTGATCCCTTTGTCCTCCTCCTTAATCCTTTAAACATGTCATGTAAATTCGCGGCTTGAAAATTGTTGGAAAAAGCACCTCTAAAGGTGCCTGTGGGACATTATCTGCCCTTCCTCTTTTCTGGCAGTTTTTCCGCCCTGGTTAGTTGACGAGACAAAATCACGGTTTTTAACGTGGGAACATCGGAAAGCAAAAACAGTGTTTTCGATATCTGGTTGCCCTGAAGATGGAGCTGTGCGATTCCCTGCTGACGTGTCAGGTTCTGCAGAATGTACACGCCAAGTCTTGACGACCCCTGGAGTTTTCTTCGCGCACATCAACAACAGAATTTATTGCCACCAGCGGCTTCGATCTGGAAGGTTGAACCTTTCGCTTTTCCTTCGAGATCTCTTCTCATCTCGAACTGAATGCGCCCCGCAATGTCCATGGCGCCTGATGACGTCAGACTCAGCGGGATATGATGTCATACGTACCGACCACCGATTGGTTGTGAGATATCACAAAGACTTTTCTGACCTTGCTGGCCAATATTTTGATCGTGGATTCGGCTGCGGAAAGACCTGAACGTCTTCCTTAACAAATCCACCAGATTCTTATAAAACATCGGTCGTTAACGCGAAAAACCACGGTATGATACCGATTAATCCGACTTTTTAACATGAAAAAACAAGTTACCTTCCGCGTCCAGCGCATCAAAGATCTCATCCAAGATCATGTATTCGGCCTGGTGCCGGCTGTACTGCCTCACCAGCTCAAATAATGAGAACAGAGTCACAAGGTCTGTTCTTCTCCTCTCCCCCCCTGATCTGTACACGTCATCTAAATATAGTGTTTTTTTGACGAAATTTCATTGAAAGATCTTGAAATGTCGCTGAAAACGTAGAGAAGGGGTAACGCGTTGTAGATGCACGTTGATGCGTACTACAACGAGACATATCTTTCTTACCTTTTCCCGTAAGATTCTTCGAGATCTAGATCTGATGTAAAAGTGACAGTCAGGTAAGGGCTGTTGAGTGATCGCATGTAATCATTGCATATCTCATTCAATGTCTTGACAGCTTCTTCTAATAGGTAGCCTCTAAGAGAAGACAGTCCAGTCTTCCCGCGCTTATCGAAACCGATCTCCCAAAATGAGAACCCTTGATGCAGACGTTTCAGATGGGGTTCTTCATGATCAATCTGATCCAATTCCTTCATGATCTCATCACGACGTGATGACACTTGCCCTTGCTGACTCTGCATCTCAGAAATTTGAGCCTCTACAACGCGTCAGAAATTTCGTGGAAAACTATGAGAGATTACGGAGGAGGGATATTCGGTTGTCTACAGCAGACATCTGCATCTCATGGTTGGCTTGGGCCCTGATGGCATCATTTTCGCGTTGTAGATGCTCAAATCTAGACTTGGAGATTTCATCAAATGCAATCCTATCCTTTTCATCCTCTTTTTCTGATTCTGACAGGACCCCTGAGAAAATGAGCGAAAATTCGTGGAGAATTCGAGTAGATACGTTGTAGATGTTGGAGCAAGTCAGAAGCCCAGGAAGGTTGTTTTGAATTTAAATCATCAAATTTCGATTGTAGTCCGAGTTGTAGATGCGAAGTCTGTTGTAGACGTTCGAAGATGTCTTTGGCCTCCTCTTGTATCTGTGTACGTGAATATTCAATGAATTTTCAGGTCACGTGATCACCTTTCTGTCGAGGGCAGAAGGGTCATCTACTGCCTGACCGCAGGTGGGACACATAGTTTCATCAGAATGTGAATGCTCCATCAATTCTTGTACTGATCTATAGATCTTAGATCTTGATTGTGAATTTTCAGAGAAATTTCTCACCTTACATCTGGAATAATGTCTCGGATAAAGATTTGTAGAGGTCTTCGATTTCTGAATATGTCATTCTACAACTCAATAATGTTCTAAGAAAATTCCTACACTCTTGGGGGTGGTGCCGTTGTAGTCGGAGGCGCTGGTTTCAAATCTATTTTCTTGAATTTTTTTTGCATGACATTTTTCTCTTCTCTTTTTCCCGCCAACTCTTGACTTAATTCATCAATCTACAACGGTCAATCTCTCGAAATTCCATGGAAATTTCACCTTGTCTTGTGAGACGATACTATCTATGCTATACAACTCCCTCCTTAGTGACTCTTTATTTGTATTCATCCTATTCAACTTCTGCTCCACCTGATGACGTCATCATCGTATTCAAAGACATCATGATGATCTTTATGATATCACATGATGTGATATCTCGAATATGTACCTCTATCTTTTGCTGATGTGCATAGTCGTAATACAGATTGATCTTCTCTAATCCTGAGATATCTTAGTTTTTCCGCACAAAACGTCATGATATCTCACCCAAGGCCTCTTCGAGGACCCTCCTCCTCTCGTCTTTCCCTCCAGAAACGAAATTGTACGAGACGTTCTACAACTAGTCAGATCTCCATGAAGACATTTCACCATCTACAACGAGATATCTCACCTGTCCCAATACGATTGATTTTGAGTAAGTCCCAAAGTCAATTCCCAGAATCCTGTTAAGATTTTTTTGAGTGTTCACCAGCTCCCCCTTTTGATTCTCCAACAATTCCTTCACCTTTTCCCGTCATTCACCGTCTACAACGTTGTATACGTCACCTCCCCCGTCTCGAGATTTCTCTGAAAAGTCTGTAGTACATCTGGTTTGCCTTTTTTTCTGAACCTCTGAACGATGAATCCGTTGTTGAATTCTATTTTCACGGATGCAGATTCTTTTGAGGAAAGGTGATCGTTGATCACAAAATCCTGGTTAAGCATGAGTAATCACGTAATGATTACGTCACATGACGTCATGACATGTTCCTTATCGTGATTCTTCACGGTAAGACCCGCAAATCTTTAAAGATGCAGAAGTACCGATACGTAACCTTATTCATGTCCGATCTTATGAATTCCCCGAACTGGCACCACGACAGAGCTTCTATTATGGTTGATTTCCCACTCCCATTGTTCCCCTCTATCACCCAAACCCCTGATGACGTCATCAAACATCTACATCGTTGTAGATACAAGAAGAAAACATACCGTCGTGGAGTTGGTCGAAGGGGATGATCAATTCTCCTATTAACTATTAATATCTTTTTCATATCAACGGCAGATCCCACTCCTGCGATGACGTCATCATCATGATATCTCACCTTGGACACCCATGAAATCGTTCAGTGTCATCTCTCTTATGGATCCTTCAAACGAAGGGCCCGCTTTATTCGTATTGTCTACCTCTTTGATCTTGTCGACTTGTTGGACGATGCTTTTGCCACTGGCAATCATCTCGTCCGTTTTATCCTGATTTGCTGTTCTCATGAGCTTGGTAAAGTTTTGGGGCTCAGCGATGTAGATGTTTGGAATAGTTTTGAAGCATTTTTATGTATGAAGACTAACATCTTGACATCTCTGTTGTTTGAAAGACTTGTCACATTTTTGTTGGGAATTTTTTGTCACTTTGAAAGGTTTTATCACATTGAAATCGTGTTATGTGGATCTTGTTTGCCACATCAATAAAATTGCACCTCTAAAAACACCAAAAGTCAACTTTTTGCAAGCCGAAAACCGAATATACTTTTGCACAACCATTTCTACTCACATAACAAAGTCCTCAGCTCTACCGCATTCTTCGCCCGGCTATTCTCTATTGCCTTTCGGAGACTCTCCACAAAGCTGGGAATGCTGGAGATCACGTCCGTGTCCTTGACGATGATCCTATTGCTCTTCTCCATCGACTTTCGGAGAAGTGATTGCTGGAGCTGTCAAACTTCTTGAAAGAAAAATCATCGAAATTTCTAGATTGGAAATTTATGATAAGATAAGAAATATAAACCCCCTAAAAAATGCCCCATTCCATGTCACGTGATGTGATGACGTCATCATCACCTGTTGTACGCTGAGTGCTCCGGCCTTCAGCAATTCCCTCCGGTCATCTTGGAATCGGAGCATCCTTGCGGTATCCGTGTACTGGAGCATCAGAAAAGTGTCTTTTATTCTGAATGATATTATTACGAGGTTCTACAAGGAGACAAAATGAAATATTACTCTTCAGGATTTTGAACATAGTGGGCGATATCTTCTTGTCGAATCTGTGAAATAATTAAATACAAAAAGCGTATCTTCATCTTGTGAAAAAAAATGCATTTGATTGATCCTCTACAACCCTGTTTTTGGCACAACCTCTGATATGACATTTAAATATAAAAAAGGTGCATGTTTTCCACTTGAAAAAAAAATATTTTCTGAATCATTTGACTCTCTACAACTCCATTTTTGGCACAGTTTCAGACGAAAATACAAAAAGACAATGAGACCCACGATTTTGAAGGCGTTCGCGTGGGGATTTTCTATCCATTGGTATTCGTTTTTTCCCACATCATATGTTGCTATTCCTCGGGATTCTTCAGCATCCCCAACTATTCTTATCAACAAAATAATGATAAAAAAATATGTATGATTGTAGATCCGGGATTTGCGATACCGTTGTTTTGAGTTTTGGGAAATTTAATAATTCTCAGATTATTAAAATATTTTCTTACAATTGAACTGGAGTGGTGCGCCAACGTAATGGAAATTTCGTCCGAAATTCTGTGGGACATGAAAATGGCCCGAATACACTTTCTTGAATTTTTCAAAGTCCTTTTCGTCTATATCTCCCTCTTGCTTTGGCTGTTTTTTGGAATGTCTAAAGGCACCAGCGATGGTCAAGTGGCCGAAGCCAACCAGATTCTACAACGTTGTAAATCTGTGAATCTATGGCGAGAAAATGAATCGAGATTTTTGTCATTGAAAGATTTAAAATTCAAAAAATACCTCTCCCGCCCAAACTTCTCCTGTTTCTTTGACGTATTCATTTACGTAATTTAAAATTTCGTTTTGGTTTTCATAATAAGGCATCATCATCGCCGTGATGCCACACAAGTCCTTCACCACTGAAAGTTCCCTGAACTTTCGTCGACATCCCATCTACAACGGTCGAGAATCACCTGTGCAGATGGATGCCTGAAGATGTCATGCCGTTCATGTCGAGGCAATCTAAAGAGGAGATGTCGTGAGAATTTTTCAAATGCATGTCATGATTTCCCAAGATGACGTGTAATGGAACCTTCACGAGTCATTTAAATTTTAAAATGAGCCAAAAGATGAGGAGATCCTCGACCAAAAGTACTAATTTCTGTGTCTATATTTGTACCTGCAGTTGTGTTGACATCTTGTTCAGAAATTTGATAGCGGCAGACTGCGCCAAAACAGAAACATTTTCTCTTGTACACACACAGTTGTAGATGAAAACAATCTCATCTTGTACAGAAACGCGATATCACTAAACATTGTGACGAATCTGAGCTCTCCAGCCACCCCCTCCCCATTGAGGGTGAGTCTAAAACATCACCCAGACATACTACTGCTGATACCTGTCATCTACATCATTTGCATGTACCTCAGAACATTTGAAAGCGAATCACCTTTCTCTTTTGAAATTCATCGATGATCCAATCACCAGTCCTCTTGATGCGGTCCAGTCCTGAACAATTCAAAATTTGAAATTGTATTTTACGCGCCAAATACCTTTTTCTTGGAAATGAATGTCTCCAAAGATACCAATTAGCCCACTTTTCCCTTCCCTCAATGATTTTGAAAATGAGGCTGGGAGGATTGATGATCATACTCAAACTACATCAGTATTACCTTCACTATTCGTTGAAAGTGCTTTTCCTCGCTTTATTTTCTTGTCGCCTTTGTTGCCAGCCGTTTTGGACTTGGATAACTCATGTACCGAAACTCTTTCGGTGTCATCCTTACAAATATCAGAGAAGATCGTTGAAGACGAATTATGTGCTCATTACTGTATCACCAGGCACTTTCTTCGATCTGGCATATCTACACCACGACGTCACAGGGCTGCGAATAAGTGATGATTGTCGGCTTTGAATGACAAAACCTCTCGCTGTTGATATCATGAGGCCTCTGGCGTGTCCATGTATGATCTTTCCTTCCTCTCTCTACAACCAGAAGAGGAAGTGATTCCGCGATCTCATTTAATTACGAGGAAGGATGGAAGAAGGAGCCGTGCTTACCATCAGAGTCATTCGTTCGTTCGAATATCGCACTGTAAAGAATCTCATCTTATCCAATGTGGATCTCAACATGACCGTTGGTCAATTAAAAGCTTTGATTAAAGAGAAGATCGCCACGACCGCGGCATTCAAGCCTTTCGCTGCTCTTACACTCGACACACTCAAAATTTACACGAAAGCACACGGCGCGAAGGTATGAAAATTGATATTTCGTCTTTGTGATTGTTGAAATTTTCAGTCCCAAAATCTAATCATCAATCTCGAACACGATGACGACTGGATTTTGGATGATGACGAAGCTACTCTTACCTCTAAAGGACTAGGTATTCATCATAATTATTTCGAGGTGTGAGTAACATAACATAGAGAATGAAGCAGAACTATCATGGTACAACAGAGAACTCTATAACGCTTTCAAGGCGAACCCGGCGATCAAATGGTAAAAATAATACATGTGTGAATCAACATTTCGTGACGTACTCTTTATAATTAGCAGTTGACTGCATGGTATTTATCTGCGTGCGTGTCTACTCCTTCACCGGGTAACTGTGATGTTTAGAGACGTTTCATGTATCATGGTACTACCTTCGATGCCTCTTTCCCTTCTGTTTGACCTTCTCTTAGCTCGGGCACCACCTATGGTCTTTAAAAAATTTATTTTTGTTTGCAGCAGCGTAACAAATATGTCTATAGATTTATTATACAGTCACTGCTCAGAGGGCTCGTATTTTTGTGAATAAGATCAGACATTGTGCTTTGCACGTCCACAATAGATATGTTTGGATATTCAAAAGCAATCCTCGCTGGCAACACCGTCATGTGCATGCAGAACAAAGATATCTAAGACTCACCTCTCCTTGGTCTTCGTCCTCTTCTCTGTCATCAGAAGCGTTGTCGCCTCCACGTGTCAAGAATACAAACATGATTCTGAGAATTAAAAAGAGCCAGAAGATGCACAGAGCCTCCAGCAGCACCAACAATGCCATAAAGAACCACTTGACACCATTGCTGACAAAACAGCCACGAGCGTAATCCATTCCTAAAGGCAGAATCGTCTCGTACTCATTGATGACCGATCTGATGATGTGGAAACTGTAACCGTCATTATTTCAAATTTCAAATTCTGGCGGGAAAATCCTGAAAAATCACCAGAATTGGTAATGACGAGTGAAGATCCAAACACCGATGAAAAAAACGAAGGCGGGCTCCGAGGCTTTTTTGGTCTTTGGTCCATAATTTAAGAGCTTTGCCAAAGCTAAGAACACATCTGAAGTGTCCATGGTTAAGAAGACGGCATTTCCAATACGGGTGTAGTTGAACAAATAAGAGAGGACGATCAAGGCGATTGTGACGACATGATGGCAGATCAATTCTACAAAGTCTTTTCTGGCCAGTTCTAAGCCAAGGAGTAATACCACCACCTTATATCATTCACAAATGTGATTTAGTGGTGATGTGTTGGCCTACCTGCTGCAGCCAGAATGCAAGTTGTAGAAGGTAGTATGATTTGAATAAGGCAGTGTTATACAAGTGTGGATAGCCTTCCCAGAAACCTCTTGTGTTGAAGTACCAAGTGGGCTCGTTATACATGACGATTAGACCGAAGATGGAAGAAATACTCCAGTACAAGAAAGAGTAACCTTGTTCTTCGAAACGTTGGATCTAAAACAATCAGACAAGGTTAAAAAGGATGATTATGTACTTTGTTCTCGTGGGTGATTCCAACGGCGATTCCAATACGACGAAGAAATCTCTTCATAGTAAGTTCTCTGACCCAAGTAATCACAAGCATATAGAAGAGGATGAAAGCAATATCCAAAAGACCCTTCTCGTATATTGTCTGTCCCTTCTCGTTCTGCAACATTTAGAATTGTTAGATTGAGGATCCTTACCGTTCCAACTTCGTGAGATAGACATACGAGAGGCGAGAAGACGTTGCCTGAAGGTAATATGAAGTACAAAAAGACGATCAAAATTGTTAGTCGCAGAGGTACATCGTGAAAGCTGCATCCTGAGCTTGTTGCTTCGTGAAGTCGTCCTAACAGGGAAGTAGGGGCTGTTGGATGTCATCGATCGATGCAAATGAAAAGAACAATTTCACCTTTTTTCTTTAGAGTACGAATCTTGGGTGAGGGTTGTGTAGATTTTTGTGTCGTTGATGTTCGTTTCTTCAAACCAGCAGGCGATCCATTTTGTGTAGAGCTTTTCTCAAATGAGTTAGAGCCAATGTGGCTTCACTCACCTCGTGCTGCTCATGTCTTCCTTCGAATTGGCTTCTGGGATCTGTGTATCGGACGCTTCTGTTCATTTAAAACAACGGAAAGGTAGGCGAAATTTCATTTTTTAATGGTGCAGTTTTATTAAGACACCTCAGTTGAGATAGCGCTGTGCTAAGATTCGGCCAGCAGCAACAGAGCCTACCACAAGAGATCCTGTTTGTAAAAGAAGGCTCACTAAGAAGAAAGGGCCTCTCTTCTTGGCATTATCCTTGTATGTCAAGCCATAAAAAAGTCTAGAAACGGCCCAAGCAGTGGAAGCATAAAGACCATACATAGGTTGTGTGTAAAGAGACAACATGAAGAAGCTGGGAAGGGCAACAATGAGGTTCTCTCCTGTGGAAATCAGATAGAAAGCATGTTCGACCCACCTGTGTTTTGATGAGCCCTGTATATTCTCATGAATTCCTCTGGTCCGGTGGTAGCGGGTGCTTTGACGTCATGCTTGTATCTGGCTCTTCCAACCTCCACCATCTTGCGAGAGATCAGCAGATTTCAACACTTCATCTTGTCACTCACTTGGAAGGTATAGACTCCTAAACATGCAGCAGTGCCGAGTACGATCGGTGCGAATGCAAACTTCGTTCCGTGTGTTGCCATTGATGATATGAATCATCGGGACGTCATCTCGCAACGTAAGTCACCATCTCTACACTATAAATATCACACAATTATAATTTATCTGTTTTTATCTCATATTTTAGATGATGAACATTTCTTTACTTCTTTGTCAGCCCTTTCAGGATTGATTTTCCTGCATTATTCAATGAGACCGTTTCAGCTTCTTCTGCCTGATACACCTGTGATACTCGTTCACTTGATTCAGTTCATTCTAATCTCTTTATTTACAATTTGTCGATCCTTATGCACATCTCTCCGCTCTTGGGCTTAAATCTGCCCTTCCCAAGCGACTCGTCCTCAGCCTCGACCGCGCCGACTCTAAATCACATCTGGTCTCATCCAATTGGTCCTTGAGATATCTTATCTCTTGTCTCAACAGACACAACTCTGTTGCGGCTGACTCCATCGACATCTTTCTCATGTCTTTGGTCCTGAATTTTCTCAGAAATTTCGAGCATAGTGACCTCACCTCTTGTCCCTGGAGCTTTTTGATGCGATGTGCTTGGCGAATTGTTTTTTTATTTCCAGGTGTAGATCGTTGAAGTTTTGGGTCTCCGGGTGTGAGGGTCCTAGGAGGGGGGAGGTGGGGGGTGAGGAGGGAGGTAAGGATATTATTGGAAGGGATGACACCTTCTTTATACGCAGGTTTAACTGTTGATTTTCCTCTGATTTGACCAAGATGTGAAGTGAAAGTTCTGCGACTTTTCTTTCCAGACTTTCTTCGTGATTCAGAAAATATTCCACGAAACATTGACTTACCAATTTCATCATTCAATTTCTCGATGAATGTCAACTGTTTTGTGGCGATGAGCGTCATGCTTCCTCTTTCTTCTAATATCTTAGCCCTCTCTCCGTCCCACAATCTTTCTGTTTGTGATAGTTTTTCCATGTACATTTTGTTTTCCTCCAAAGTTGTTGCGAGCGTTTGTCTGACATTTTCGAGGTCCATTTTGTAATCATGTTGCATCTGCGCGACGATCAGGTGATTCAATGTGAAATAGATGAGGATCACCTGTTCTTTTTCTCTTTGCAGCTGATCGATTTGTGCTCTCAAATCCGCTTCCAAATCATACTCATTCACTCCTCCATTTTGTGGAATCATCGAGTATCCTTCATCTTTTCAGTTTCGCAGCATAAAATGACTGAAATCAAGAGATGGTTCCATTTTTCCACACTATCTTTGATTTTAAGATGGAGCTTATTATTTTAATACCTCTGTAATGTTGAGTCACAGGTTGCATGGTCAGCACTCCTCCTTGTGCCATAAGCATCAGACTGAGTTTCTTTGATGGTGGTGGTACCTCTCTGAATATGCCTTCCCTTATCACAGATGTGTCATCTGTCTGTCTTGTCTTTGCTTCAGATCCAAAAGTCATTGTGAATTGATGATACAGGGGAGCGTGAGGGACGAATTTTGTGTCCCTTGTTGAATAATGACATTCCAGCAACAAACACAACTCGCACAAAGGTGAAAAAAATGTCTTCGCAAAAGAGGACCTTTCGCGGGAATTTTTGCAAAAAGACCCGAAAAAAGGAGCGTTGTAGATGGGGTACAATTCTTCGATCTGCTTTGTCTGGACGCAACAGACATCTTCTCATGAAGGTACAGAAATATTTCATTTTTGAAAAATGAATTGTTGATATTTGTTCGAATCCTGACTTGGTTACGGCGTAATGGAAAAAGGGAGCGTCACGGTTAGAAACCATTATGACGAGGAATATGTAACGCTGTTCTTCATAGAAGACTGTTGAGTGCTCGCCAAAGCAACCACTGATCAAATTTTAAAATATCATCTGCAACCAGCTCGCTCTCGCGCTTAAGCCCGTCAACACATTTCGATTCACGCTTGTGGCTGAGGTTCTCGAGATGCAAAGTTGTCTCACAAATTCAGCACGGTAATTACATATTACGCCCACCAGCAATTCTGACAGAAACATCCATTAAAATCAAAATTGTTGAATTTATTCCAATTCAATTGTCTTTGTTTGCCTCTCGCTATACACTCTTCTCATCTTCTTCATGATCTCAAAACAGTCCCAGTAACTTTCTCTTTGGTTTTCTCTCAGTTGGGGGCTGTGTCTTTGTTGATACACAGCGGGCAAGCACAAACATCCGCTCTTCTATTGTCAAGTCTGTTGAGAAGTGTATCGGTGTGGCTCTGTGCAGTGCACGTTGAGAGATGTCTTGAGCTTTGTGTTGCATGGTTGCTTCTGTTGTGATTCTGTAATAATGAGAAGACTCTGAAGGAGATTGTGAGGAGAGACATTGTTCCGCTCGGAGAATTTAAAATGGGTGGTTAACTTTTTATTAAATGAAAACTGCGTACGGAACTTCGCAAAAGTTGACGATTGCGTGGGACGGATGTCATTTTGGGTGATTACCATGGAGATCTCTGGAATCTGTTAAATCTGGTCACACACGGCTGGTTGCAACCATCAGCTAATCCTGCAATTCAATGCAAGGTCCGTTTCGCAAGATATATAAGGAGTTAATGGTTGATGTTCTCGGATAAATCAGTTTTCCTTCTTCCGCTTGAGTTGTAGATATGGTATTAATATGTTGCCACCAACAGCAGCACAGAGAAATTCAACGACCTCTGCAAATAAAGTGTCAAGTTGAAACTACCGACAAAATCGATGATTGCGAGACTTTCTTCTTTTCAGCTGCAGAGCTTCTGTTTATTCATCGTCTTCAACTTCCAACTGGACCATTCTTGTGCTCTGCTTTGTCTCTCCATACTCATCGAATCTCTGTCTATCGTTCAAGAAAATGCGCATTTTGCACCCTTCTGTGCATCTTTGCGTTTGCATCTAAAAAATACCAGGAACACACGTGTAGTGTGAGGGTGATGTATTTGCCTCAGACCCATAGTGCTCCAACACAACACAAAAAATCTCGTGGATATTTACCGTTCTGTTGGCCTTCTTCTGTTGCCTCGCTACAAAGAATACGGTGATGCCAAGTGCTGCTATGACAACCACCACTATACCAATGATGATGCCGATGTATACCTTTCAAGATTCAATTGTGCACAAAACGTTTGCATCTAAAAAATACCAGGAACACACGTGTAGTGTGAGGGTGAAGTATTTGCCTCAGACCCATAGTGCTCCAACACAACACAAAAGAACTCGTGGATATTTACCGTTCTGTTGGCCTTCTTCTGTTGCCTCGCTACAAAGAACACGGTGACGCCAAGTGCTGCTATGACAACCACCACTATACCAATGATGATGCCGATGTATACCTTTCAAGATTCAATTGTGCACAAAAGATATCATTGAAAAATGTCGTTTGTGAGGTCATTATTCCTTTTTAATGAGGATAATTAATAAATATTATTATATGTATTTTCAGACAAATTTATTTTGTTGATGAATTAATTAATTAGAGCTTGTTGTAGATGCAGAATTCGTAGTTGTACCTTGCTTGTGCTGGACTTTGGAGTCACAATGTTTGTGTCTATTGAGAAGGTATAGTACATCGTTTTCCCGCGCAAATCTTGACCCTGTGTCGACATATGTACAGAGACCAAGGGGGGATAATACTGCTCTACAACATGATCTAAAGTGATGTTGTGGATAGTACCGTTGCCATCATCGAGAGTCAGATCGTGATCGCCGAGTCGCATCACTTCGGAGATGTAAAAATGCACATTCTTATGAAACCCGACCCCTCTGTTTTGGTGCGTCACGGGGTTGGTGAGGAGATAGACGTCAAATACACTTATTTCTGCAAGTGTTTTGCTGAATAGCTGCACGCTGTGTGGGTCAGTTTCGAAGTAAATCATTTGTAAAGGTGAAAGAATACAAAAAGACGTGCACTCTTAAGGCACTGCAATCGGTGCAAACCCATCAGTGGTTTTGTGGTTTGAAATTCCAAAAGCAAATATGCAAATTAATTTGAGAAAGAGCACAAGCAGATCTGCCATGATCACAAACACAGACACTGCAATTAAAAAATCACCTGCTGTTTTCAGTCTGATTGATCCAGTTGTGGAGGGTGATCATGGAGTAAAAACTGAAGGGGTTGAGGTACACTGTGGTATCCCAGCAACCATTTGAGCTGATTGATGTCCAAACTCCAGAGTTCTGCACCGTTGGTCTGATTTATCTCGGCTAAATTATTCTTCAGAAATCATCATATCAGCACTGCGATTCACCTATTCGGTCATAAGTCGTGTGAAGATACCAACTATCTAAAGTAGTGTTGCTGTGCTCTGATAACCAAAATGTGGGGTTGCCCTTCTGAAAAATCACTAATGAACACTTTGCACAAATATGGTTTTGCTCCTAAAGTGGGTAAATTAATTATGACACTGAGGACATGAATGTGCATGAAAACAGCTGTCAGACCTTCTGATTACATTGAAGTGGCACAAGGCGTTTGCCAAGGAGACATAATATCACCAACACTATTCTTTACATTTATTACCCCGTGGCCAATTTCAATGTCTTTACTGGTTTGTATTTTTGTTTCCCCAGAGTGGTATTGTTGGTTCTTTGGGGATTACCACAATTCGGTATCCAGAACCATTTCAGGAGCAAAAACACGGTATTGAATGATTACCTATCAGTCTGTTGCAACACAGAAACCTCTGAGCGGAGTTTAAATTACAGTCAGAAAATGGAGTTTCCAAAAATAATCAGCATGATCAAGGGTCGTACTCAGAGTATTTGATCTCGGGGATATCCACTCTTCCTTGAAAAACACAACCTTCCGGCAGTTCCTCTGGTGATTTCGACTCATTTCGCCAGTTACAGCAATATTTTCTGCGCGTTCTTAGCACCGGCTCGGTGATCCATCATCGCACGATAAAGGGACTCCTGTCGACATCGGGACTGATTTCGGGCGTTGAACCGTTGTGCGGACTCCGGTCTCAAACCTCATAAAACCGTTTCCACAGGCCACGAGAGGTCAACAAAACCAAAAACGTTTGAATAATGCAACCACGAACGGTAGGGTTCTTCGAAATGAGATGAGATCTGAATGAGATAAGCTTTCTCCAACTAATGTGGCACCA
>MZNV01000386.1:0-24308 GCA_002081555.1 Protostelium mycophagum | reverse complement strand
GTGGAATGTTCCGCTGATAAGAAAGGTTTACGCACAGTGGTGAGTGACGTCAACCTCATTTCGAACAAATTCCGACTTGTTTCAGTTTGATGAGGCCGTACAATGAGCAATTGCACCACAGCGCAGATTGATTTTGTGCACATAAAGCTCAGAACAGAAGCACGGAATTAATTTGGTGATACAATCTTGAGTGTTTTTACATTTCATATTCTAAAGCTGTTGTTCCTCATCCAGTGTCTACAATTGATCAGTACATACACTCCAATACATTTTGCAACTCACATGGCAAATGCGACACCGGCCCAGCAGAAGAGCGAGAAGGATGCCATGAGAAAAGAAGCAGAGCTGGCAGGTATTGCAAGACTCTCTGATATCGTCTCGTTCATCCATCTCCACATGGTCACCGATCTTCCATGCCGTTCAACGATCAACATCCCATTGAAAAGTGCTTGGAATATTCTCCTGTGAATATTCAGAGAAAATTCATTCAGAACCGGAGTAAATACGCACATGAACATCCATATTGTGATGGGGAAATTGCCAAGTCTTTCCACTGGTTTGAATATGACTTTCAATAATTTGTAGTCCTTCGTCGGTGAGACGTCCAGCAACAGGTACAGAACCATCAGCAATAAAGAACCTAAAAGACATGAGCATGCGTCATCATCATGCCGAAAGGACTCACAAAGACCGCCCGCAGCAGCTACAAAACTTCCCGACCAGATTCTTCTGTTGAGCCTGTCCCAAGTATAATGTGCAATCACCGCATTGATGATCAAGAATATTGACAGGCCAGCCCATCTGTCATGTGTCAAAAGATATGACAGCTTGACCTATTTGAAGGTCTAACCTGAGTAGTTTACGCCTCCTGTCGCTGAAAGAGCCGCTGTCACATCTTTGAATAATCTTTCCGTACTCTAAACCAATGAATGTGAGCAAGATTGATGTAAACGTCGTCACGAAGCCACTGCTGTCATTTGGTAACTTCCTGAAAACCTCAGTCAAGATGGATGTAAAATGATATGTCAATATTTAATTATACTGCGGCTCTGCTGTGTTGCACTACACCTCCACTTGCATAAAATCATTTGCACAATAATCCAGTACAGATGCATGGAATCTCACCTATGGTTGCCAAAGATTTTAAAGTCGATGTATGCAGCCGAGTTACAATTTGGAGTCATCACGCCCGAGCCACAGAAGGGCACCTTCACACCCCTTGATAATGCGTAATATAGTAATATCAGTTGAATCATCAAGAATCTCTGCATCGTTTGGGACAGGAAGATCTCCGACATAGAGACGATGAGATAGCATATGGCCACTTTTAATAGTGGTCTGCAATTGTTGAGAAATAGGTGGATTTCCACTCAATTATATACACAAAGGAGAACCGGATTTTAATATCTATACGTGTGTAGTTGACCACAAGAATACCATAAAAATATATTATTGCAGCTTTGCCACGAGCAGTGCGGTAAGAGTCAACCAGTCTCTTTAATAATCTGTAATGACTCACCCTGGTACAAGGAAAACCCCTCCCGGCCATTGAGTCTCTGCAATATTCACCAGAAAATGCAACACAATCAAGACCGCCACTTGTTGCAACACTTTGGGCCACCCTGAATTTTCAGTGAATTTTCAGATCTACAACGAGGCATACCTCCTCTGTTCAGTCTGCGGAAACTTCGAGACACGAAAGAGACGGAGAGACCGACTATAAACAAGAATAAAGCCATTGGCAGGTCACCGTTCGAGATACCATCCCAGTCCGTCTCTACAATCGTCATTCTACAACAAGGTAAAATTCCATGAAAGTTCTACCTTGGAAGAGGTGGAACGCTTGTTGTGGATCACCCTGGGAAACGACCACTATGTACTCTACGACAGCAATACCTTTTTAAATTTATATTTTTCTTATCTTGATTGATTTGATTGCTTTCTATTCAAGTTGAGGCATAAGAATTACCTCTCAAAATATCTACACTCAATAACCTCTTCTTTTTTTCAGTAGTGATGATTGTGGCTGTATGTATCGACCCTGTATTGGTCAGTTCAAAATGCTGTAAATCATATAACCTCCAGCGATTATAGCATCCTCTCGCAGAATGAAGGAAGCTTCATCGTCAAAATCATCTGCTACGATCATTATTGAGGAAATCAAATTTCATAAATACCACTTGTGTCTGTAATTACAATGTTATTTTTGTTGACGAGTTGTGAATCGCCAAGTTGGTCAAGTATATCTTCAGCATCCATTTCAGCGTCAATAAATACACGAAACATCTGAGTTCGACTTTCGAAGGAAACACGCCTAACACCTAAATAATGAGTCACATACATCGAAATGATGAGTGTTCCACCGTAAAGATTCTCAATAGCTAATCGAGCGTCATTCAATCTTGATTCTGGAACAGCCACCCGGACCTAACTACATTAATTTTGAATCATTTTGAATCATGAGTTGACAACAGGACAACCTCTATGGACTTGACATCAGATGACCAGATATCGTTCATGATCAACGAAGGATCACGAACAGGATTCATAACGTCCCGATGTAACAAGAAAGTGGTGTGTTGTAGCGCGGACAAACTGTCAGCCCACACTTGGGAGCAGAAAGTGAACAAAACCTCTTCAATGGAGGATTTTAATTGAGGTAAGTACAGGCTGTTAATGTCACCATTTTGAAGCAATCAACACAGCGTTACAATTGAGGACTGAATGGTGCTGATTTGTGAACAGACCGCTAATGCATTCGGCCTGCGAAAACCCTCACAGAGAGCGCTTATGATAATCACCATGTAAAATCCAAGACAGGACACTTTTTGATTTCTTTCTGAAATATTCAAGCGTTGTAGACTCTCATTTCCCCGAACTGACTTTCGGAAGGCCCAAAACCTTTTTCTTGATCAGAAACCAAACATGCCCCCAAAGAAGAAGGCACCCGTGAAGATGAATGACGATCCAGAGGTCCAGAAGGACGGAGAAACAACTCCAGAAGAAGAACCTCGACGAAGGAGACCAGCAACGAAAAAAAAACCTGCAATGGTGGACTCCGATGAAGAAGAAGAGAAACCAAAACCGAAGAGAGCAGCAGCTGTAAAGAAGTCAAAGAAGGAGGAGTCTGAAGAAGAAGAGGAAAAACCAAAGAGAAAGAGGGCAGCCACTAAGAAGTCAAAGAAGGAGGAGTCAGCTTCTGAGTCAGAAGATGAGGAACCTAAAAAGAAGAAGAGGGCCCCAGCTAAAAAGAAAAAGAAGGACGAATCTGAAGATGAAGAGGATTATGAGGATGGAATTTTAGATCGGTCCACTGGGCTGGTTGGAAACCTCAAACCAGAAGCACCAGCGTCCTGGAAGGTAATAATCATGAATGATCATATGTTGAGGATCAACTTCTTCAGGTTGCTCACCTTTTTAAATTGGGAGACAATCCTCATGGGCTACAAGGTCGTTTTACTCCCGCTGAAACCGGTTACTACGAAGTCAAAGATGAACATGGAAAGGTGGCCCAACTTTGGAGTGATTTCAGGGAACAGATCATGAGAACTCCTCCTGCTGGGGAAGAAGAACTCTTAAAGGTCGAAAATACGGCCGACGAGACCGGCTTCAAAATGAAAGTGGAGATCAATGTTTCCAGGTTGGAATTCCTCGTGAGAAACGGACAGAAGATACATGCAGAGACTAGATCCTTCCTCTTTGATGTAAGCAATGTACAATCTACATAATCATGTCACTCATATGAGACAGGTTCTGAGACGCAAAAACAATTTGGAGATCTCTATGGATATATATGATAATGCAAGGACACCTGTCGTTTATGAGAATGCAATGCTACAACCTGCCAGACTGACTATCCCCATGTTCAGATATCAACTCGACGCTCTACAATGGATGAAGGGGGTAAGACGTCTTATATCTCCCAAATTCCACAACGAATCAAATATTTGAATTCCGACCAAGTTTCATCAGGTCGAAACAGATGTCGTACCAACTGGGTGGAAGATATCATCGATGACAGTTTGGCCAGAGCTAGAGTCGGACCTGATGTTTGACACAAGGAAAAACAGATTCCATATCGATGGAGCAGAGACCGATCACGTGACCATAAAAGGTGGGTCGACAAGTAACATTTCCCGCCAAAATGACGTGTACAGGGGGGATATATGCGGACAGCATGGGATTGGGAAAGACAATCACTTGTGTGGGGTTGATCTGTGCGAATCCTCACACATTTGACCATATTGCACGCATAAAGAATGACATTGGAAGGTAATACCTTTTTTTTTTACAATCAAAATTTGACGATCTCAGATTTATTTCCCGCGCAACTGTTGTTGTTGCCCCGAGTCACCTGGTGAAGCAGTGGGAGAGTGAAATCAATAAATCTACAAAGCCCAAATTGAGAGTAAGTCGTCTGTCGAAATCTCAATAGAATTTCACTGAGATCTCTCAGACCTTGGTCGTCACTACCCGCCCACAGCATCAAAAATACACTTATAAGGATTTCTGCCAAGCTGACGTCATATTGACTTCCTTTCAATTCTTAAAGAACAAGAATTACCTTCAGCTTAACTGCAGTAGTACCCCTTCTGTTTACCGTGGAAGAAATAAATCTACATCGAACAACCCCAGGTAAACGATCACAAATTCCGCATTCTTCACAATTCATATTTAAGCAGCAGGTTCTCCGAAATCCGCACATTCGGGATTGAGATAAGGAGGAGACCTGATCGTGGGATGTCACTAGACAGTCCTCTATTTGAACATTTCCATTTTCACAGGCTCATTGTAGACGAAGCTCACGAGGTGATCGACTCATCACTTGTAATGTGACGGATGATGACGTGTACAGTTGATGCCAGTTCCCAATACGATCGAGTTGATTAAGAGGATAAAATCATCATACCGGTGGTATGTCACTGGTACTCCCTTCCCAGGGTAATCATTCTTCACATCTACCAAGACCATTTTATTTTACTGCGACAACTCAGCGGAACTTAAGTTTGTATTGCCTCTCGTGATACAATATATCAATGTAGTAATAATTTTAGGGGAAGACCAGTATTAGATGCCTCCCTCCGCTTCCTCGAAATGAGAGTAAACAATCTGCCAGTTGTCGGGGCGACAAGAATACCGTGAGTTATATTCTCATTTAAATGAAACTAACAGTCACAGTGTGACATTGACAGATGATATCGTGAAAAACAATTTATTCTGGAGAAATACGCAGGAATCCGTCGTGTCACAGCAGCGCATTCCAGATTTAGTGGAGGACGTCAGACTTTTGGACTTGTCTGAGGTAGAACGTGCGATGTACAGGTACATTTACATCAAATACTGCATATATGACACTGAAATATTCAAGGGATGCCGCAGCCTTTGGGGATATCACGAGGTTGAGACAGCTCTGCTGTCATCCACAGATATCCGACTCAGACCAGATGATTCTCGGAACCAACAGGATGACTTTAGACGAGATCAGAAATACCATGATCGGGCACAAACAAGACGCTCTGAAGGTGAGGCACATTGTCCATTTTGGATCGACATTTACACGGTTGTAGAGGGACGAAAAAGCATTGGAAACTGCGATAAAGGATAGAGATAAATTGCAATCCATAAGGAAGGAGGAAATGTGAGTATCCCCTTCAACTAAGGAAATTACAATCTGACAAGATATCAGGACTGCATCTCAGAAGAGTATTCTGGCGTCTTTGACACACGATATTGCATCCATCAAGTCTAGATTGGCCCTGAACCGCTCCACCATCAATTTTTTCCTCAGCATCAGTGAGTTTTGAGATATTCGCACAGAAGGTATCTGAGATACAATACAGTCCCCAAGATTTCCTCCGCGAAAGACGAACAATGCCCCATCTGCCTTGACGAGATGTTGACAGTTGCCGTCACCAAGTGTGGACACTTGTTCCACTCTGAATGCATCTTGCAAACTGTCAGCACCAGCGGAAAATGTCCCATCTGCCGCACACCTATAAAGAAGGACGACATCACCGAAGTTGCAGAAGAGGTCAGTCCAGCTCTGAACAATTGTAGTTTGACATTTACAGTTGCAAGAGAGCGGGAAAGAAGAGGCGAAGGATGATGTCTTGGAAGACCTCGTCACTCGCCTGGGTACTAAGATGGCACACTTGGTCATATTCTTAAGAGGCCTGCACAAGACCAACCCAGACCATCGTGTCATCATCTTCAGCCAATGGTACGTGACGATCTCTCTGCGAAATTTCTTGGGAAACTGATGGGAATACCAGGAAGAAGATGCTTCACGAAGTGGGACACACTTTGAACGAAGAGAATCTGCCACACGTTTTCGTGGAGGGAAATGTGCACGTGAAGAATAAAGCGATTGAGCAATTCAAGTCTGGAGCAAAAGGGATCAGGATTATTATGCTTTCCCTGGAGAGTAGTGCCTCAGGAATCAATCTGACGGAAGCCACTCACATCGTGCTGCTGGACCCAGTCGCGGGAACCAGAGAAGAAGGTAAGTTTTCGCTTCACTTTTGACTGGAAAGAAATACTTTCACCTATTCTTCCAGCTTCTAAATAGACTTTTGGTTTGTATTTTCTAACATAAAAATACAGCTAGAGCCATTGAATCTCAAGCAGTAGGACGAGCACACAGGACAGGACAGACCAAGCAAGTGACCATAGTCAGAATGATATGCAAAGGCACAGTAGAACAAGAGCTCTACCAGAGGAACCGTGTCGTCGAAGAGACCAACGACAGTATAGACACAGTGAGACAGGAAGGCTCTGCTGCTTCAAACACGCCCACCTTAAGACTTTCTAGAAGTAACTCGAGAGCCACGATGTTGTCCAACAATAACGGGAATGAGCTGGCGAGGAAACTCAGCTTCACCGAAAATGGAAAGAATTAAATAAATATTCTCCGACCAAGTCGCGTTGTAGTGCATCGGGCGTAATCAGAACTTGTTCCCAGAACCAAGTTGAAAGAGCTGCACCTTCCCGTGTGTCTTTCTTCAGGGACTATGAATGAATGTGGAAGAAGAGGTTCTGGTGTGCTGGATGAAGATTCTGAAAACGCGGTGTTGCAAATAAATACCCGTTACTTCTCGGAAAAATGTGGTTTTTTTTTTTGAAGCGATCTCCATTTTCGCAAGGTCTGCCGCAGCAACACAATCACGCGATGGGCATAGAGCTCGAGAGTCATGAAGATCTCACACCAACCCAGTTTATAACATTTGCATGCGTCTCTGTTTTTCTCGTCCTCACCTCAGGTATTTATTGAGTTTCGTACAATCGGCATTTCTGATGTCTAAAGGTTTGATGTCTGGTCTCACAGTTGGTCTATTGTCATTAGATCAAATGAACCTCCAAATCCTAAGTCATAGTGGCGATGCAAAGCAAAAAAAGTACTCCAACGGAATTCTTCCCATTTTGAAGAATAGACATCATCTTATGGTGACTCTACTTCTCTGCAACGCTTGCGCTATGGAAGCTCTTCCCATTTTCCTAGACAAGCTCTCAGATCCTATCATTGCCATTGCCCTCTCAGTTACGGCTGTCCTGTTTTTTGGAGAGTAAGTTTTTCTGATCAAATAAAATCTGAGTTGATTTAGAATCATACCCCAGGCTCTTTGTGTTCGCTTTGGACTAGCCATAGGTTATTACACCTCTTGGCTTGTTCGAGTGCTCATGTACGCTACTTTTCCAATTTCATACCCAATCGGTCTCTTCCTCGACTGGGCTCTTGGCGTAGAACATGGTGATCACTACAAGGTGATTTGTCATTAGAATACAATTCTTTTCTGAACGTTGCAGCGCTCAGAATTGAAGGAGCTTGTAACAATGCATGCTGCCGTAAATCACGGACCTCTTTCTCTCGATGAATGTAACATCATCACTGGTGCGCTCGACCTCACCGTTAAGACAGTGAAGGTAAATCACCCTCTTCTTTGTCGATGATGATGATGATGTCTGAACATGTTTTCAGGATTGTATGACCCCTCTGACAAACATCTTTATGGTCGCTCAAGACGATATTTTTGATGAGAAAATGTCCAAACAAGTACGTCTCCATATGTATCATTCCAAATTGACAAAAACAAGTTGATCGAAGATGGACACTCCAGAGTGCCCGTCTATGAGGGCAATACCAACAACATTGTGGGTCTTCTCCTGGTGAAACATTTGGTCGGTATTTCCACAGAAAAGAGGATACCCATCAGACAAATTGGAATTCGTCCCCTCCCTGGAGTACTTTCAGATAAGCCTCTCTATGATATGCTCAACGAATTTCAAACCGGAAAGAGTGAGTTATTATTTCTATTGGAACTTACTCATTATTCATCTAGGTCACATGGCGACAGTGACAGATAATATAACTGGTGAATTTGTGGGGATCATCACTTTAGAGGACGTTATCGAGGAATTGATACAGGTCCCCTCCCGATCCGATTATTTGAAAATTAATTGAAGTAGGAGGAGATAGAGGATGAGACAGACGAACCCAGAGAAGAAAGGGCTTCTAAATTGAGGAGACTTGGGCCAAAGAGCTCCACACCGGAGGTCAGCAGGTGCGTTGAACCTTTACATTCCCTCCGATCATCTTCCTTCTTCAATCAGATTTCATGCTCGAAAATGAACGTGAAATAAATTGTTTAGGTTAGTTAGATCACAAGGAAGGAAGGGCTCCTCCATCGAAGTGGCTGGTCTACTTGCACAGTCGGCAGATAACAACGTCTAAAGAATTAAATAAACGGATATACCTTGAAACCTCTGCTTTTGTCTTTCTTTCAATCCGAAATGACAACGTATTGTTGAAGAAGATTATCTTTCAAGGTTTTGATTTCGTATATTAGCTGTAGATGAGTTGGTTCTGCGAGAGCCTGTTGAACTTGATGGCAGTGGTGTCCACGGTCCACTCTTGTTGTATAAAAGAATACCACACGTAAGGTGCGATCACCACCACATCAGCCACAAGCAACAAAATGATCTAATCAAACTACTTAGAATGGATCTAGAGTGGGCCACTTACGGCGACAAGATACTCCCAATGTTCTTCAAACCCACGAACTAGAGTGATGGATATGTGCACAATTCCTGCTACAATATAGGCGCGCATGAGGCGTCTTCTCATGACGACATCTTGCGATCTGATGACGTTCATTGATTGAGCAAGCTCCCGACAAATGATGATCACCTGCAGGCATAAGCCATAGTCGTTCCAGCTAGGATGAAGTAAGTCGCGATCGTCCTTCCAATCCATTTCAGTTCGGGAGTGAGATGAGTATGTGCAGTATCCCAGAAGAAGAACCTCGGATGGACGATGAGGATGGATCCGGAGATGAGATTGAGGAGAGCATCTAAAAGGAAACATAGAGATAGGAAATTGCTTCTCATCGTGTTGCTTCGGGGACGGTTTACAAAAGTAATTCCGCCTTTACGCGGAGATCGCTCAGAATTGACGGTGGTGAAATCGTGCAAATATTGTACGCGGGAATCAAAAACAAACCTTTCTGCCACACGCTGGGAATAATTATTCAAGTTTCAAAAAAATGTGCATCCACTTGGGCCCTCTTTAGACCTCCTTGAAGAGGTTGAAGGGCATCCCCCTTTGCCCCATTTATATTGAACAGTTCAGAGGTCAAATGATATTAATATACACTTAATTCATTAATATTTCTATTTGAAATATAAAAAATACTTGTTTTAAACAAAAATACCAATTATTATTAATTTATTTTGTTTCATTATTCTTCATCTCTTTCAGTTTCTCCACTATTCGCGGAATCACAGCAGCAGAACCACCACCCACAAACATGTAATTTCCCAAGGTTTGGAATGGTGTTGGGGCGAGGTTCACATCCACAATGGTCGCGCCTCTTTTTGCGGCCTCTTCAGGAATTGCAGCAGCAGGGTACACATTCGCACTAGTACCTTCATTTTTCAATTTCAGAATGACCAAGAAAGATGATGACGCACCGACGATCAACACGACATCATTCGGTTTCAATTTGATGATGGCCAGCTCAGTTTCATTCCAGGGCGCCTCTGGTAGAGACTCTGTGAATAAGACACAGTCCGGGCGTAGAGTGCTGTTTTGATTCAGGTTGATGGTATAAAAATTGTTAAAAAGATATTAGTGATGATATATTTTACCTGTTGCAACCCTCAACAAGACATTTTGGAGATTTGGTTGGCAGATCATCCGTGCCGAAATCGTAAGGATGTCCATTTTTTATACACTTGTACTTCCTGACTGTCCCATGTACTTCATGAACCTTCTCAAATATCAGTATCTTCTCCAAGAGGTTCAGACTGCTATTGTACACAGAAGAAATATACACACCAGCTCAGCACTGTTTCCTGCTCTCTGATGCAGTCCATCCACATTCTGAGTGACGAGACTGAATTTCCCGGGGAAAAGCTTCTCCAACTCGGCGATGGCTTCGTGTCCAGGATTTGGCTTTGCATCACGAATGGGATTGTAAAATTTATCAAGGTACTGCGACCAAGCGAATTGAGGAGTCCAATTCCATCCAACTGGAGTGCCGAACCATCCCAGTACTACCTTGAAGAGATAAGGAATGTGTCTTCGAGATTTCCGTATTACCTTCCCAAGAATACCACTCCATAACCCAGAACCTCCTCTGAATGTTCCTATGCCACTCTCAGCACTGGCTCCTGCTCCCGTAAAAACTAACAAGCGCTCTGCATTATACAGTGCGGTGGCTATGTCCTGTATTGAAGAAGGTTCTATCGGATTATTCGACATCGTGTTGATTTGGACTGTTTTGTTGATTCGACGTTTGATGTTGTTCGTTTGATGGTGCGGCAAACAGAATTCAGCGAAAGAGAGAAGAGTCAATCTACAATCGATACGTCTTGAATTTGTCACATCTTATTTATTAAAGTCTTTAATGCAAAAAGAGATGTGGATTAGAAGAGAATCACATAGAGTGATTGATTGTACATCCGTTCAGAATAAGACGAAAAGATGGTTTTATGAGGTCTCGCTCAGATCGTACTTCACTTCTTTGAGCTCCTCTATGATCTGCACAATCTCCTCTTCAATTCTATTCAACTCCTTCTTCATCTCTGAGATCTGTATATTTTAATCAAGACAATTCATTACAGTAGAATGACAACCTGTCGATCTGCGACTGGATCGTTATCCTCTTCCTCCTCCAAAGCAGCAACTTTCTTTCGTAAAATTTGTGAGTTGACCGTTAATTTGAGCTTCTCTTTTTCATTGTTTTGAAGATTTCTGATCATTTTGCCGAGGTCTTCTCTGCCGGCCTTTATAAGTTCGGCCTCTGTCTCATTCATTTTTGCAGAGATCTGATTGAAATCTTTGGTGATCTGTGTGCATATGGACTGATATATGCTCTCATTATTGTCTTCAATCAGTTTCTTGAATCCTCTTGCAGAGATCAGCAGTCAATCAAAACATCTCAGCTCTTACAGTTGAAATTGATGATAGCAACGTATTCTTTGGCTTTGAAGGCTGAGAGTTACATCTAGCAATTGTTCTACTGTGCTGCTCATTGAGGCGTGAATTGCTTGTTGATGATTAAATGTGATTTCTTGAATTGACATAATCTCGACAAATGACGTCATCATTTATTTTTGGCCACTCACAAACCCAAGACTAATGGCCAGCTGTAATGACTTGATGTGCAGCCCTTCATCTTCATCACAAATGTTGAGAGCTTCTATCACCAATTCCAGCTGCTCCCTCTCATCCTCTACTTCACTTCGAAAAGTCAGAAAGATTGAAGAAATGGCATCGATCTCACTTGAGACGTGTGATGATGTCATTATATTCCAATTGTTCAGCACGGACTAAATGTTTGAGGGGTCTGTACACTTGCTTCCATGACTCTTCGTCGACTAATCTCTTGTCGACCTTATTTTGTACATCGCAGGTCGCATTTTGCACGTCTTCAGCCTCGTTTTGTGCATCGTCGTCGTGTTGTAGATTGTCGACATTTTGATCTTCCAAGATATGTTGGTCTTCAAGATCCATCTGTATGTCATCCATCTCCTCAGGTCGATCAATATCGATGATATCTGGTCTTGTTACAGTTTGTGCGTCCTTGCAAAACATCAAAACCGGTCTGTCAATACATCTTGTACATACATCATCGACATCTATGACCCTCTGATTTCTTTTGCCCGTCCTCTTCTCTTTCGGCCCCTTCTTGCTGCTGGCGGCAGGTGTTGCCGACACAGCCAATCTGTCGACAGCTTCCCTAGCCTGGTCTAACATTGCATCGTTCTCCTCTACAACTTCTGCCTGTTCGGTATATAACAAATTGTGGTCGCTTATTCCACAAATATCTTGGGTGTATAAGAATGCGATGTGCTTATCAAGTTCCTCGTCTGTCACGCGGCGGTGGGAATGCAATTCCTGAATGGTATCATTTCGGCTCGTTGTAGATGCTGATATCACCTCCAGTTGACGCTGTGTAACGGAGAACTCTTGGTCATCCAATGTGAAGAGCGCTTCGAGCTCATTTTTCGAAAAGTACCTGAACATCTTCTGCTTTTCGGTAATACTCTTTAACAGAGAACCTTTATACACCTAAGAATATCAATACCCTTGAAGAGACAGAGATGGCTCCAACCTGTCTGATATAGATTTTTTCTTCTATGGTTCCCACGGTGATGAGCCTGTACACTGCGACATTCTTTTTCTGTCCGATTCTGTATATTCTGTCGACAGCTTGGTCGTCGACATTCGTCCATGCAGGATCGACTGTGCACATCAGAAGTATCAATCAACAATAAACTCACATATGATAGCCCTGTCAGCACCTGTCAGGTTGATTCCAAGTCCTCCCACCTGTGTTGTTAAGAGGAAACAAAAATAGCTCTCGTCTTTGTTGAACTCGTCTATCAACCCCTGACGTTCCGTGGTGCTTCTCTACAACCAGTCAACTCACTCTTCACATCTACAACTCACCATGTCACCATCGATGCGCAGGAATTTGTAATTGTATTTTTCTATAACTCGTGTGATGAGGTTCAACATCTTTTTGGACTGGGAGAATATCAAAACGCGATGTCCTCCCTCTTTCAAGTGTGGAAGTAGGTTGTCCAAGAACCTGCGAGATTTCAGTGAAATCTTCAAGTTTGTAAACTCTCACTTCAATTTTCCGGAGGCCTCTATGATGCCCTCAACGCCGAGATCCTCTAGTCTGTATAAATTGAGGTCTTGACAAGTCTTCAAGTTTGAGTTTAACAACTGAGGGTGGTCGCATATCTTCTTCAAAACAGTGATCGCTGAGAGAGGACTTTCAGTTGAGTTAAGAGCCTGCGTAAGATCAGAAGAAATCATTGTGTTGACAGAAATCCAAGCGGTATTGACATCAAAGAAATTTTTGTTTTAGAAAACATATTAACTCAGCAACTCAATATTTGTGGCGGAACGCAGGTTTTCAATCTCAAAATGCCAATGCCACATTTTATGGAATGTATAACCAAATAAAATAAAAACGTACCGCTTTGACTCTATCTGTGGTCAAAAAGTCTCTGTACAAATCCAGCTGCTGTTCACTTGATCTAACCCAACATACGAAATCATTTTTTCTCACATTCAAAATGGGTCGTGCCGATGGAGACTCTGCAATCATTGAATTCTATTTTTAGTCTGATGGGCTCACCTTCTTCTTCATTGTTGGCGTCGACCTCTTCGTCCTCATTTGTCTTTTCATTCATTGCCTGGATCTACACGATTCAATGAGATGTGATTTGCGATATGATATCTTCTGAGACCAAGAGACACCAAATGAAATATCGCGTATTAAGATTGTGAGGGGTAATATTGACAATGTACCTCTCTCTTGTCTCGTCTTAAAAAGAATGGTGTGAGGATCTCTCTCAACTGGTCGTTGAGAGCCTCTCCGATCTGCTTGTCGTATGTCGTCGCATTACGGTCAGAAGCCTATTCTTTTTAGGAACAAGTACATCTACAACGATCATAAAATACTCACAGCTTTGAACTTGTCTTCAAACTCTCTTTTGAATGTTAGATAGTCGCCAAGGAGTGTGCTTGAGCAGGCGTAATCAAAAATGGTCCACATTTCCTGGAATTTTCAGTGAAGGCGGCACAAAAAATGTACCTTGTAGTTGTTGGTTATCGGGGTGCCCGATAATACGATTCTGTGCTTGCTTGGAATGAGTTTAATCGACTTGGCTGTCTCTGTATTATTATTCTGTGCAGCGTCAGTCTACAACGGAATTGTAGTCGTCGACGATCCATATACTTTACATACCTTGATTTTGTGACCCTCGTCCAAGATGACGTAATCCCAGAGGATCTCCTCCTCGTCTTTGCGGCTCAGTTGCTCATGATTGTTACATATCATGCCATATGTTGTGATCAAAACTCCTCCATTGTCTCTCACAGACTTGATGACGTCAGATATGTCAGAATGACAGGTGAAGATGACGTGTCGCTCACATTGATACTGCTTTCCCTCTGAGCGACGGTGCCATGGTAACGTTTAACTCTCAAGTTTTTCCGTCTAGAGCTTGATTTTAATGGGTTAGTCCTACGCAACGTCAGAGATGTTTAAAACAAGTCAATTTCGTTACCACTTCTCGAATTCTGTGAACCAACTCTCAATCGTCGCGAGGGGCATCACAATCAGGACTCTTGACACATTCTTTCCATTAAACAGACCGACAATAAATGAGATGATCTGAAGTGTCTTTCCCAGTCCCATGTCATCCTGATTTGTTCAATGATCCTCTTTGTACACCATAAATTACCCCTAAAACGCCACCGCTTCTTGGATCTTTGTTGTGTAAATCCCAAAGCCAAGATACTCCCACTCTGAAGTCATTCAGGAAAATGAGCAAGATGTTTGAGTGTCTCACCTCTGATGTGGAAACAATTTTTTGTACATCTCTTCAGAAATGATGAATCGCTTTGGTTTCTTGGCACCTTCTGCAGGATGCAGAAATACATCACCACAGGCCAACCTCTGCCAAGGCCCCTTTCCAATGGTAGTAATCCTCTCTTCTTCTGGAACTGAGGGCTCAATCGCTCTGATCTGCTCCTCTTGTTTCTTCTCTTTGACGACTTTCTTCGGGACTTCCCTTCTTGGCGGCGAATCATTGATTTCCTGTCTCTCGATGGTCTTGATCTTGCCATAAAGTGGTGTAGCTGGTGCGATGATATTCGTATTCTTGTTTTCCTTGCTCTCCTCTTGCTCTAATTCGTCACCGAGCGAGAGAGAGGACAGCATATCATCGATACACAAGGAGAATCGAGGAGATTCAGCATGACTCGGTGTCTCAAGTCTTTTTCTCAGCCTCTTCATGATGTATGTTGTTGCGATGAAGTTTGGATCTGCGGATTGAATTTCAGAATATCAGTTTTGGCGGGAAAAACAAAAAAGCCCAAATTTGAGAGGATCCTTCTGTGTTGCCTCTTCATCGATCACGATAAAGTGTAACTCTCGTGGACGATCCTCCATTGGCCATTGATGACGACTTCGGATTGTGTCGCTCGTGTGTTGTCTTGACGCCGCAGTCTCATTTTTGACTTTTCGATCATGCAACAACCCATGGAGGGGCGCACATTAGCGATTCGTTCGAAAGAGGAGATCTCGAATCTTGACAACATCAATGGGGTTTCAATTGAAGAGATCAATCGACGAGCCCGACCAATACAAGACAATTCAACAGATCCATCATGGAGATACCGATCTTTTGAAGGATTCATTGGTCAAGAGGAAGATGTTAAACAAGTTCTCTTCAATGATTGGTCTCTTGTTGAGAATTTGGGCACTTCACACAAGCACCTAGCTTCTGAAATCCAAAGCGTAAGTTGACAGTGGAGAGTTTGAGTCTAATGCTTCAGATTATTCACGAAGCAGATCAAATTAGAGCTCATAAAGGTTTCGGGCCAATGAGAGCCATACAATTAGAACGTGAGCCGTTGACATTCTCTGGTCTCTCTGGTAAAGATCTAAGACCAATCAGTGTAAGTTCTTTCTCAAATGTTGGGGCTGAAATGTGGCACAGAAAGTGTCCATAGAAGTACAAAGACAGATCTTCAATGCAGATCAATATTCACCATTTTGGAACACAACAGATACAGGTATACCTGACATATTCACCTACCTAACCAAATACAGAAGACTCCTCTTGTACTTCATGTCTAAACACACAATGGCGGGAAGACTACACGATCTCAAACCTCGATCTTGGCATCAGCTGCAAGATCGCTCTTGGCCTCATTCATCTCATCAAATCCCTCGGATTTTATGAAGTAGATTTCATCGAAATTTGAACTCAATTTATGATGTACAGGGGGGAGGTGTCCTCAATCCTTATCGAGTGGAACCCCTTTTATTATGTTCGATTTTGTCTGGTGTTGTAGATGAGCAGGTGTTGGGATTGTACGAGGGGCAAGAGAAGTCAAAATGGCGGGATCTGCAGAACGAACTTTTGGTGAGTTGTTTGTGGAGAATAAATCTTGTTGTAAAATAGACCGATTATATTTATTCAAACTTATAGATGTTGTCAAAAGAGGAGGCAAAGTTAGATACACAATCAACAGATAAAAGAGTTATAGACACAATGTCGTACATCCGTGAGAGAGAGCGTCAGGTAACGCATGTCAGCGATGATTCTTCTCATCTTTTTGCAGTTAAAGAAGGCCCTTGATGAGTATCAATCTGAGCTTGATGAGAGGATCAAACAACTAAGAATGCAATGAGATTGGACCGAAGTTGACGTCACAATATAATGAAGATCTTTTAGTGGATTGCTGTACGTGTGGGGTCTTGTGTCTGTGCAGGCCAGGACCTGTCTTTCGGACAGTTACGCTTTTCGTGGATTTTTTAAACCGGAAGTGTCAGAATATTCTCGCGGGAAGCATTCCCGAAGAATCGCTCAGAACTTCATCCATCATGAAGGTCGCCATCCTCTTCGCTCTGGTTTTCTTTTTCGGATGTATCTATGCTGAGAAAGAATGTTTCAGTCATGCACCTCTCAGATCCTTTGCCTATGCCCCACAGACGCCCGGATTCACCACTGCGTTCAGTCAAAAGGGACTCGATTATGTGAAAGACATAGGTATTGCCATACTCCAAAAGGTGAACTCTGAAATGCTTCATTTTGTCTGACAAAAAATGCAGAAAATCAGCACGCTCACCATTAAGGATGTCAATGGAACAACGAAGAATTCCCTCATCAAGGTCGACTACGAGGTTTGGATCGTATTCTATTCGGATGTACTCAAGCATTCAGATTTCTAACATCCACCTTGATAGTGTTGCGTTTGGACAGACTTCCGTTCAGATCCAAAAAGATGTCGGACTCCATGTTGTGATGTAAGAAAGCACCACTCATTATTAAAGTGACATTACGCAGCAAACAAGGTACAGCCACCGGCAGCTTGAACTGGCACTGGCGTGAGCAAATATGGCCACATGTCCATGGAACTGGAAAGGCCAATTTCTCATTCACGATGGACGTCGATCTGGTCCTTCAATTCCAGGCGGTTGATGACCATCTTCAGATCTCTTCGATCCCAGCGCAAGTAAAGGTGGACAAATTCGACGTCAAGATTATTGACACAAAGGGAGGGTGGGTCTCTCACTTCCTTCAGTAATTGATTCATTTAGATGGTTTTACAAATTTCTCCTCACTTTGTTCAACGGAACCATCAAGAGCGCAATCTCTTCTGGATTAGAGAAGGCTTTCCCCACCAGCATCACTGAAAGCATTGACAAGGCATTGATGGCCGTACGTTCTTTATAACTTTGTTTCTGCTGGCCTCTTTACTTCGATATTCAAAAATGGAACAGTTGTGATTTGATTTTCTTTAGGTGCCCATCAGACAACAAGTGGTCGACCCCGTCATCTTCGACATTGGTCTCATTAGACAACCCTATTTCACCGACTCCGTCTTCAGACTTTATGAAGCTGGAGATGCTTATGACAAACGTAACCCTACCCCTTGCCCCTCTACAACTTGCCACTCTGTGCAATTACCCGAAGACGTCTCACCCAACAGAATGGTGCAGATGTACATGTCTGATTATGTACCCACTTCCCTCGCCAGAGCCTTCATGATGGCAGGTAGATGTCCGTCTACAACGAGAAAATTCTTATCCAAAAAGGGCTGTTGCAGTACACCGTCACCAACTCCATTCTTCCTTCCAACTTTCTCTTCAAGTTAAACACCAGGTTATTGGCAGCTTACCTCCCTGCATTACAGAAAGTCTATCCCGATGCTGATGTGCACCTTGTGGCAACCGTCACTGAGACACCTCAAATCAATTTCTTACGAGACGTGGGAGCCAGCGTGGTCGTCGACGGAACGGTTGCCGTGAGTTTCCGGAATTTCGTCGAGGTTTACAAGTGACTAAAAATAGATTATGGTGCAGAACAGCACAGACTCACCATTATATGTGGAGGCCATCGTGCTGGATGTCGAAGTCAAGGCAGTCGCACTGGTATATATTATCTCTCTTTTCAATCTCTAAGAGAGCTCAGGCCTCTCTGGCTGGCTGGCAGGTGTACGGACAGTTATCCAACGCTAGTCTTACTGCCACAATTAAGTCTAGCAAAGTCGGGGATGTCGATAACAAGAATATCCAGTTTATCCTCAACTTCGCCTTACAAGCTGTACGGCAACATTTTTCCCTCCAAAATTTTGTTGATTTTTACCAGGCCCTCCCAAGCATAAACGAGAAATTGACCAATGGTATCAGCCTTCCTCGTGTCCCCGGATTCTCCATCGCTGCAGCTGACATCACCCACGGACAAGGATATCTCTCTCTTACCATGGATGTCTCTTATGATGCCAACGCAACTAAATAAAGTGCGTTAAACTCACTCTTTCATCATTAAACAATGAAAAGACAAGATGCACCCTCCTTGATACATGACGCTGATTTGGGGATCAGCACCATACACAAATCAACGCCGACGAGATCACTATTGAGAAGAGCAAGAAATGTGGCATTTACACAATAGAGGGACGGCAAACAGCAAAAAAAATAAAAAATAAAATTGCAACTTTAATTGATATTTATTTCTGTTCTTTTTTGTGGGAACGAGGCAAGGCCACAAGGGTATCAACAGAGGACAAGAGACCCCTTTTTCTTGAATCTCAGGTAGAACATTGAGTAAGAGTTGGTGTCATGGCCTACAGGGATGATCTCTGGTATCACCTGCCGGAGGGTGATCAGCTTTTATGCAACAATTCAAATTTTTGGCACATTATTAAGAAGCCAAATTATTGCGTCCAAAACGTGTTTTTTGAATTTTGAAGGAAAATTGTGAATTTTGACGGAATAATATAAATATAAAGGAGTACATTGCTGTCCAGTCACAAAATGATATATATGAGCAGACAAAGAGAAACACTACACATAAGGCCCATCCACATACCCTATTAGCCACTGTGTGGCAAGCATTCAATGTGTGGTGAGTTGCAGATAAATGAATTATAATACCCCCTTTTTCTATGGTGGGTTTGATTTAGCTCATTTTTCCAAGGTCTGGTCTTGTTTTCTGGTTGTAAATGCGTTCATTTACGCACCCCAAAACACACAACCGTGCCTCATTTTCATCAGAAGAATCGCTTACAAGCATGCGTCTTGCCCTCTTTGTATTCCCTTGCCTTTTTTTTACCTTAATAAAAACTCAGTCTATCGATAGTTGTGAGTATTTATTTGTTATGATAACTCTCATAATGTTCAGATGGATGTCAAGACTGGACAACTCCTTCGGGCACTATATCTACAAATACATCAGACAATACTATTAATTGTTGGTTCATCACCCCACAGATATCACCAACTAAGGTAGTTCTTGACTTCAACCTTTGCTGAGACTCGCCAGCAATACAAATTTTTATCTCTGAATTTCACCAACTTTCGAGTAATTGGGCAGCTGCAGTTGATGATCTATGCTGGGAAATATGGCAGCTATCTTGGAGGCTTCAATGTAAAATCTTTTTCATTCTCTTCAATACCCTGATTCTGTATTCAATCATGTGTGACACGTCCAAGTGACACGTGCTTTCTTGACACAGCGATCTCTCATCACAAATGAACTAAAATTGGCTGTAGGAGACGAAATTAGCCAACCGGACGATAATAGTCCCTAATGGAAACGCTATCCTCGTTATGGGTGTCATTCCTGGAGTAAATATCTCCACTGCTGATGGGAACAGAGCATTCAACCTCCATTGGAATGTCTCTTCAGGTGTGTAAATTCGCTCCTGTGTTGATGCTTAAATTGATGCAGAGGTACTGACACAATCATCCACTTATATGCTTGCTGCTCAGGTGATTTTAATATATAGAGACTCTCTAACTTTCTTAGTTTTCTTTTTTAATTTTCCCCTTTATCTTTGGAATATTCTCAATATTCCCTTGCGTTCGAGCGCGTGAACCGAAACAACAGGCCAATAGAACCAAGATTATTCTCGGTATTGGAGCTATCCTTGGTATCGTCGCATTGCTTCTCATCCTCTTCTTGTGTATATACAACCAGAAATAAAGCTGTATGGATATTTTCAATGAATTAACTTAATAACTAGAAGTGGTAAAAAATACATTATGAAAGATGTTGCTCAAAGCTCTGTTTGTCTTGAATGTTGATCCCTCCTTTCTTTATCATTCTGCTCTGGGTGTGGCTGAAAAGAATGAGGATGATGGGAATATTCAGGGTGTACCATTTGTTCTCCGAGTTCAAGGTCACCCAATGAACGAAGTCTAAAGGGGGAGGTGGATTCCGGGGCAGAAGTTCCGTAGATGAATAAGAGAGGCAATCTTGTGCTTCTCAATGCTACAGAGCTGAATGTTAACGAATTCCCTCTGCAACTTGTGAATTAATGGCAAAGGGAAAGAGTCACCTGATTCCAGAGGCAATGATGAGGTCAACTTCCTCCTGATGGTTAACAAACATGTTTGAAGGATCTTCCAGTCTTAATATCTCCACCCCTTCTCTTGCAGGTATTCCTATCTCTGCATTCTCTCTTGTCAATATTTTTATCTTCACATCGGGCCTCGTAGCAAGGTTCTGTCAATCTTTATTATTTTGAGTTGAATTGATGATCGTCACCATAAGATGATCGTATGCTGTTTTCTCATGACTATGTCCCTCATAAATAAATAGAACCCTCTCTATTGTGGTATTCGGTTCTGTTTTGTACACAAATATGCCCAAATCATTCTCGTAATGACCCACAAAATAATCCGCCAGAGTGTGAGACTGTGATTGTGTTGGAATAAGCTGATGGATACACCAACCTTCACTATGGCATTCTCTATCGATTTGGTGACATCAAAAGAACTTCCTGTATTCATCTTGAAGATATTAGATGAGATTGATAATTCACAGTACCTTTACTTCCAGAAATACCATATTGTAGGGCTGATGTTTGCATTTCTCCAGAAGGTCATGATTGATCCTTGCAGAAGATAACAATTTAACAACCACACTCTGTTTCTCTTTTGTTGCTTTGTTTGCCAGCGCTTTTCGGGTGGATACGTCATGGTTACGGTTGAGATGCATCTGCTCCATCATAGAAGAGAATTCAGTGTACATATAAGTAGAAGGCCTATCATTGATCTCCTATATCAATCTCATCACTATTTCCTCAACACATATACGAACCCGCAATAGGAAGATCTTTAAATATAAATTATTTTGGGCTAAAATATGAGGCAGTGATTGTGCCGCCCACTGCGCAAAAGATTGCTCCCTCACAGCAATGAGAGCACGGTAATGATCTAATGATGTTAAGATGCAACTAGTAGAATAAATACTCACTGTCCTCTCTGCTCTCAATTTGCTTTCTCTTTCTGATATATAAGAAATAACACGCAGGTGATGTGATGAAGGTTGTCACCAGAGCCATCAGAACGAAAATAGTAAATACGTCCGTATTTAAAACACCAGCTTGCAGTCCGACATTCAAAACAATCAATTCTACGAGACCTAATACATCAGCTCCAAATTATAATCAATTCTTTGTACCTTTTGTGTTCATAAGGAATCCAACGGTGAAGCTCTGCCTCCATGTCGTTTTTGCAGCAAATCTGGATGAAAGTGTTCCTGCTATAATTTTCCCAGCGCAAGCTGTGATGATGACTAGCACTACGATTCCCCAAGCTTTTCCATTGCTCAGAGCACCGATATTGGTCCTGTACCATTTACTTCAGTTCCTCTCAATATACTTACTTTAACCCGGAGTTGGTAAAATATAAAGGCAATAATAATACAACAACAATGTCCTCTATACTCTTCATGAATCTCTCAGGTAGCCTATTCACTCTCGGAGTACAAACTCCAACTAAGAACCCACCAAAGATGACGTCCACTCCGATAATCTGGGTCAGCCAGGCACAGAAGAATATTCCTGCTTATTTTAGCATCTGGAAATATAATATCAATCGAATAATAAAATCTGACCAACGAGGAATGCAGCCACGACGTTCAAGCTGAGTTCACCATCCTCTGACATAAGATGTCTAGATTTTGCCAGAGCCGTCAAAAGGGGTCTGACCACCGCAAGCATGATAACCACCACACCAATCAGTGTCAAGAATGTGTACAGTGCCGCCAGAGAGGATTGTGCATTAGCAATAGCAACCACAACAGCTAAGAGGATCCACGCCCTATGACAATGTCAAAACAGTCAACCCTTCAGCTCAAGGGATATCGTACAATATGTCGTTGAGAGCGGCCGCGGATAGCGCCAAATTTCCAATTCTTGTATCCATCAGCCTTGCCTCAGATAAAATACGTGCCAAAACGGGGAACTAGGCTTATTGAGTATTTCATTCTTGATCCATATAATAATAACACACCGCAGTGATGGACATGGCTACAGAAATGAAAATCAGAAAAGTTGAGAAGGATACTTCTGGGTTTGGTGGAGCACCAACTGTGTTCCATATTACGATCGAGATCGCAGCTCCCTACTATTTTTAGACTTGCAGCATTAAAAGAACACACAAAGCCAAAGGGTAAAGCCATGGCAGATATAGAGATGGCAAGACCCTCTTTCAGATTCTTCTTCATGATGGAGGTGTCCAGCTCAAGACCAATGATGAACATAAAGAGGATAAGTCCAAAATTTGCGAAGACAGTAATGACGTCGATAGGGCCGTATGGAGCCAGGACACCCTGGGTTGTTTAGTGTACAGTTTGACACCTCTTTCGCTACCGCGTGGGTCTCTCCGGTTTGTACTGGATAATAACAAGCGAGATCTTTAGTGGTAGGAGGAAAAATGTAAGTCACATAACCTGGAATGCGACCTTTGTGGGTGAGTTAATAGTGATGATAGATAAAAAGAGATATTCTACCGAGCGCTGAAGGACCCAATAGAATTCCAGCCACAACTTCGGCAATGACAGAAGGTTCTGCAGGTTATCAGCAGAACCAAAGTAATCTAATCGTCTCACGTTTGACAAACCGAAACAGCCATGTCAAGACTCTAGATAAAACAACCACGATGACCAGCTGCACTAAGAAGATGGTGACGTTGTTATCGGTGGGCTTACCACCACCAAATACCGAAGATCCCGTCATCCCCAGATGTCTTCAGAAGTTGGTAGAACTCTTTTTTGCGGTTTTTCCGAACCGAAATAACTTTGCAAGATCTGAAATCAGGGAATTTCCATCTTTTACGCCAATCCTTCTACAACCATTTCTCTTTCAGACCCAAACCCTCACATAAACACATAAATTTGACGTCAATCTTTAATTATCATTTTATCCACTTTGTATGCTTATACTATTGTTCAGATAAGAGAGACATGTGCAGAAAGCATGTTCTTAGCATCCCCAGATAGCAACAGAAACACTACACTCAAGGCTTGGAATATTTTAAAAAAATTATCTGGGATGAGGGTTTGGGTCTGAAAGAGAAATGGTTGTAGAAGGATTGGCGTCATCATATAAAAAGAGGGTATTATAGTGCATTTATCTACAACTCACCACACACTGAATGCTTGCTTCCTGTGAACAGTTTGTAAATTCTCTGCAAAACATTTGTAAGCTTTTGTGTGCTCAGAGCATGCTTTATACAGACTGGGTAGAAATCACTGCATACTAAAAGATAGTAGCCTTTGCCTCACAGAGGCAGAGGCTAATGAGGGCATGTGGGTGGGCCTTATGTGTAGTGTTTCTCTTTGTGTCTGCTTGAATCATACTTTTAGCACACATATCTTTATTACATGTACAGACTTTAAAAAAATATTTAGAGGATGACTTATAAGCCTTTGTGCACAGAACATGCTTTATACAGACTGAATAGAAATATCTACACACCTGCTTG
>MZNV01000385.1:0-11012 GCA_002081555.1 Protostelium mycophagum | reverse complement strand
ATAAAATTTTAAAATAAATGAAAATGATACTTAATATGCATTACCCGCGGACACACATTTGTACATCTCACCAGTTGCCGTGTGATATACGGTAACACTAACGTGTTACTCAGCAACAGAGCGGTAGTTACCGCGATTATTTTCATTTTGAAAATCGTACAAATGCGTGTCCGCGGGATAATATTCACCTGAAAATAAAATTAATCGGGAAAATGGAATAATATAATTCAGGAGAATACCTGATGAGGGAAGAGGAGAAGAAGATGTTTATAGAGGATATAGAAGCTGTAGATAATTCCGGGAATGCAGTTGTTAAAATGATACAAGATCCCATTCTAAACAGGTTTATTTTATTTATTTTATTATTTATCTCCATTTCATTTTACTGATATCTATATTTATTCTTTTCCATATTCATTATGAATTTTTTTTCAATTGTTTTTTCAATTGTTTTTTCAAATTTTTTTTCAAATTTTTAGTTTAAAAATTTAAATTTATTATTTTGAGATGATTAGAGTATTGAACAGAACAACCTGGAAGATGAAAGACAGGACTTACGGCTGCGCGATGACAGACGTAACAGACCTGAAGAAGGCACTGAATAAGATGGAGGAGGCCCTCGTGGAGAAGTCACGTTTCTTAGCGACCATGTCACACGGTAAGAAATCACTTCAAGACCTGTCACGTGACTGTTCTGAGAAAGTTGTACCGAAAAATTCTTCGAAATTTCGTTGACGCGTTGTAGAGATACGTACACCGCTCGGAGGTATTATGGGATGTCTTTCGCATATTTCAGAGAAAGAACATTCCACAGAAGAAGACAAAGAGATGATCCAGATCGGGAAAATGTGTGCCCGACAATTGATGGATGTCATAAATGACATCTTGGATTATTCCAAGGTGACGTCATCATATCGATGATCTTGTCGATATTAACGAGTTGTAGATAGAGGCAGGGCAATTTAAATTGCATAATTCTCCCGCCAGAATCCAAACGGTCATTGAACAGAGCATCGAGGTAGATCTCAAAAACGTCAAAAATGTCAATTGTGACAGGTCGTGTGTAACCAAGCCAACGCGAAAGATCTGGAACTGATCTGTGATGCGGATATTCCGATAGATCTGGTTGTCATGACAGATCACACCAGATTGAGACAAGTCATCATTAATTTATTAAGGTAAAGAAATTAAAATGATCCATTTAATCGTCTCAAATAATTGTGCCCGTGAATGTTGCGTCTCAATTATTTGGTCCATCTATGTTACTTAATTTGGAAATAATACAAATAAAATATTCAAAATGAGTGAGAATGGAAATTTAATATTTGCAGTAACGCTATAAAATTCACGTCAGAGGGGCAGATACTGGTTTCTGCGAAATGTCAAGTGTCTAATGGCACGTGTCATCTTGACATGACAGTGTCAGATACGGGTATAGGCATCACGGAACAATTCCAAAAGAAATTATTCCAGCCATTTGTACAGAATGATTCCACCATCACTCGTCCTTATGTACGTGAAAATTCATTCAATCTTCATCCATTTTCAAGTTGAATTTTTTTCAATATTTTTTTGTATATTTTTTATATTTTCTCAAATTTTATTTTTTGTTGCCGAAAAAAATTCTTCGGAAAAAAAATAATTCTTCTGAGTGTCTACAACCACCAAATAAACTTTAAATCATCTATAAATAATGATGACGTCATCAGGGTGGTACTGGTTTGGGGTTGTCTATATCAAAGAGGTTCATCACTATGATGGGTGGTGATATCAGTGTCTCATCAACGGTTGGAATGGGCAGTCATTTCACTTTTGATGTGAAGATGGAGATCTGCACCTCACAAGAACACATTGATGAACAATTGCGGAATGCGATTTCGATTAGAGATCGATTAGGCAAGATGGTGAGTGATCATCATTTCAAAATGCAATGTCAGAAATGTCAAATTGTAAAATTTGACATTTTTGACAGGGTCATGTCATTGTGTCAGTTGTTGAAAAGAACGATTCGCAGAGACATGCACTGGCACGCACCTTGAGGTAAGTTTCATCAGAATGAAACGTTGTTTATTATGATCCTTAACAATACAATGAAATGTTGTGATTATAACCCTTAGAAATACAGGTCTCTCGGACTACAATGCATCACTTATTCGCTCATCTCAGACATGATCGCTGATGAACAATGTCGGCGTTGTAGATTGTCATTTGTCGACACAAACGTGCAAGATGTTGACACGGAGCGTGCCCGGGATTTTTGTACAGAGAACAATGTCGTCATGATATCATTGGGTCGTACTGGAGAGTCGAGTGAGGGGATGGGGCGCCTGAGTAAGCCTATACAGAAGGACAGACTTTTAGATGTTCTGCAAAAGTTTTTGTTATTCAGCGAATCACCATCTGTAAGTATTGATTTTAAATCTATTATTTTGTATTTTTGACGATTTCGCAGCTTCGAAAGAAGGCAGAACTTTTCGATCTCAGCCACATCAAGGTGACATTCTTGACACTAACATGTCATTCTGACACTTTGACAGATCTTGGTCGCAGAAGACAACCCCTTCAATCAGAAGGTGATCGGCAGCATGTTGAGCAAAATCGGAGTCCAATGGCATATTGTAGACGACGGAAAGAAGGCCGTGAACGCGTGTGAATCTTCACACTTTCCGTTAATATTGATGGACTGCATGATGCCGGTATGTATTGGAAATAGCCTTGGAGTGCCGCAAGAACTTGTTCAAAGAGATTAGAGTGGCTGTCATTTTGTTGACAATGTGCCAGGTGATGGGAGGCATCGTGGCTACCCAAACCATCAGAAAGCTGCCGAATTATCACCACACCAAAATCCTGGCGCTGACAGCCGACGCCACATACGAACATCGCGAGGCATGCATCAAGGCCGGAATGGACGACGTGTTGCATAAGCCGATCGACAGAAACGATCTTCAGAAGGCCATCGCGAAGTACGCCAAGACCTGTCTAGAAATTGTATAAAGTTTAGTTTGATCGATTATCAATCATTTTCAAATGTGCACAAATCCTTGTCCGCAAGAAAATCCCAAGAAAACTCTGTTATTTATTGACTGTTCTTTGGTTCAAAGACTCTTGACGGCTGGTATGGTATTGCGCTTGCAGTCTTTGGGAGGTTCAAAAGTCTTTGCGTCAATCTTTGGAGATGGTGTGAAGGATTTGAAGTAGATGGTGTACTAAAGCTGATCAGAATCATCATTTCGTGTTGATCGACAACATACAGGGTAGTATTTGTATGAGACGGGGATCTTCGGGTCTCTATTGCTCACAGTGAGGGTCTTTTCGACCACTCCTCTAACAACAGGGGTCTGTCACCATGAGTAAGCAAACAAAATTGGAGAAGGGGCTTACAGTCCAAACATCAGCAGGATTTCCATTCAAATCTTTTCCGGCGCCTGCAGCGAAGAAAGTGTCATTCCCAAGTACCCATGAGAACCTTCAGCAGATCAATGAGGGAAGGAGAGAACATGAAGACTTGCCAATCAAACTGAGTATCGGATGACTTGGAAAAGGTGCATCTCTGTGACACACTGCTGTTGGTGTAACGCAATACAGATCCGTCTGCATTCTTCACATACCAAAACTGTTCGTCCCACGATCCGATGATACCAGCCTTTGCCTTTCCAACAAATGCACGGTGGGACTTTCCGTCGCTATATAGAGTTCCCTAAGAGCGTCAGAACTGAACATCTTCTAAAGGTTTACCTCTAGATCGTAATTGTAGCCACCAGAAGAGCTGATTTTGACAAGAGCTGAGAACACTGGCTGAGGTGCAGTTGTGGGGCGATCAGCCAATGCGCCACAGACAAAAGCAAGGAAGAAGATTGCAGTGCGCATCTGTGTTGCTGGTATAATGCCAGACAATTTTCGACAAAGAAACTTTGACACATTCGTTTACTACCGTGGTTGCATTACGTAATGAAAGGAGCAACCAAAACACGAGAATTTCCCCGTCTCTGCTCAGATCCAGGAAAAAACGCGGGAACATCCAGTTTTCAAAATTCAAAAACCATTTCACCACGAGTTTTTTGACTGTCACGGATCAGCATTTCCCATTTCTGTTGCCAATGTTAGCTTCGATGACGTCATCATCCAACGGAATGTTCTCGGAATATTCTTCCTCTCCAACAGATGTGAATTGTAGTTGTGACGTGTCTTCTTTATTGTCTGTGAATCAATCTCACATCGGACATGTCCATTCTCGTGGTGATGATCACTCTCTCTTCACTGCCTTCCTCTGTCACTTCGTTCTGGAGGTCTTCTCCTTCTAAAATGAAGCTCTTGTCTAAAGAGATGAGTATGCTGCCGTCCTCCGAGAGACTCTTCACGATGCCCTCCCTGTGCACCACCTCCAAATGGTCAACAATTTTTTTTTAATTTTTAATTTCCAGAATAACATTTATTTTTTTAAATCCAATAAATTTAAATTCTGCAGAAATAAAATCTTAACGTATAACACGGTAGTCTTCACGCAATCTCACGGTAAAACACGCAGATTTGCATTCTTACCATTGGTGTTCTGTTCACCAGAGACAACTGATGGAAGTAGATGAGATCATTAGCAGACACATCTTGAATTAGAGGGAAGGTGTTGTAGTCTCTGATCTTCTGAACAGGTTGCATGATCTCCGAATGATTGGTGAGGACGTCCTCATGTGCGGTGATGTCGAAATTTCCTTGACTTTTCCTTCTGGATCTCTGACGGGTCCTCTTGCCTGTGAAACTCGTGGGAAAATCTTGTCCATCTACAACGAGGTAAGCCGAAATTTTATTGTAGAGAATTTGAAATCGACAAAAAATTCGAAAAGTTAAAAAGAAAATTAATAAAATTAGTAAAATTAATAAAAAATTATAAAAAAATTAAAAAAAGTTTACCAAAATGATTCTCTGGCACCTCCACCGTTTCGGTAACTTGTGTGACTGTTGTGATGACGACATCATTCACGGATGTGTCATGTGAAATCACATCTTGAGTGACATTCTGCTCATCTACAACGCTCGTGTCCTTTTTTCTCCTCCTTCCTCTCGTTTTTACTCTGGGAGTTTGTACCTCTGTACCATCTACAACGGTCAGAAATTCCGAAGGCTTTTTGAATTTTATTTAGATTTTCAAAGAATGTACTCACTCTCTTCTGAAAAATTGATATGTCCCTTCTGAAATTGTGGAATATTCCTGGCTTCTTCATTCTTCTGTTGCTTTTTATTTGGCGTGTTTTCGTCCTGTATATTTTATTTTCAAAATCTTGAAAAAATTTTTCGTATTTTTATTGGTGAAAAGGGTGCCATTTGAGATGTCTTACCTTCTGTGTCTTTTTGGGCTCTTCGTTATTCAAGGGTGTTTTCTGGGATTTTGAATCGTCTGGTATTTTATTTCTTCAAAGCGAGCTCTGCACAATTCGACAAAACCGACACAAGATGCAAAAAGAAAATCCAAAAGCGCGCGATGTGAAATACGAGTTGTAGAGCTGCTCAAATTATTGAGACAAGCACGCTGCAGATCAGAAATTCACATAACTCACCTTTTTTTTAGCTTCGATCTCTTCATCGGAACTGTCTTCGGTTTTTTTTGTCTTGCTTGGTATTTTTTGTATATTTTTCTGGGAATTTTCAGGATTTCATTATCATCTGAAAAATTTCCCGAGAATTTTCCACCTTCTTTGTACTCTCATCTGAGCTGCTCTCTTCCTTCTGAAAAAATTAAAAAATTTATTTTGAAAAACTCTGTACCTTTTTCTTGGTTTTTTTCTTGATTTTGGTTTGGTCGTCTGAGCTATCGTCCTTCTGTCATATTTAAATTCTCCGATTTTTTTCCATGAAATATTGAATTACCTCTATCTTTTTCTTCTTTTTTTTTGGCTTTTCGTCCTCAGAGCTGTCACTATCACTCTCTTCCTGCAAAAATAAATATTTATTTCCGGCTTTTCTTCACCTTTTTCTTTGCAATCTTCTTTTTCTTTTTTTCTTTTTCTTTTTTATCTTCCTTTTCCTTCTTTTTAATTTCCTTCTCCTTTTTCTTGTTTTCTTTTTCTTTTTTTAAATTCTCCTTTTCTTTCTTTTTGATTTCCTTCTCCTTTTTCGCTTTTTCCTTCTCCTTTTTCACTTTTTCATCTTTTTTTTCTCCTTTTTTCTTGGAAATCTTTGGAGATTTTTCGTCGTCCGATTCGTCATCTGACGATTCCTCTCTGGCTCTCTTCTTGGAGAATGATTTGATTCTGTCGATGATCAGTCATGTTTGGGAAGTGACGACGTTTTGTGATCGAAGATTTACGTGATAACGTCCTCTGGTCTCAATAATGAAGCGGGATGAGCCGATAAAAGTAAGAATCCGTCCAAGTAGGCGCTGATCTGACCTTCTATATCATGAGATTTCTTGACTAAATGTAACAGATCGGCAATTGTCTTTGTGTTAGGCGGTAGGTGCTGCCAACACTTTCTCACTCCTTCATTCTTTTGAGGTAACGAAATGCTTTCGTCTAAAGTGATCCTCACACGTGTCGCTTGTGTTGGGGGCTCCATCTGAAATCAGGAGGCAGATAAATGAGATCAAAGACGATCACCTTGCCAGTTGTAGAACGTTCTGGTTGTTTACGCAAGAAAAATATTATCAATAATAATTTCCATTTTGGATTTTTCACCAAGAGAGGCCATAATTTGAATATGATAGAAAGATTCAAGTCCTCACTTTGATCTCAAGCTGCTTCTCAGCGGAGATTCATTTTGCAGCGTTGTGGATGTAGAGATTTACGCAAGTGGTGTGATGTTGCGATCACACCAATCATCTGTCCGAAACGCAACACCAGATCAATAATGTTGGGCATTATCGGAGGAAGCAGTCTTTTGAAAAGCAACCTGTTGCAACATCTGGAACGTAGAGTCGTTGATACCGAGCACGGTTCAGTATCATTGCATTTTGGTCCTGATATCGTCTTCTGCCAACGTCACGCGGCCGATCCTGCGGTAGAATACAGTCCTCCACACTTGATCAACAAGAAGGCCATCATTCAAGCCTTTAAGAACATTGGTGTCCAGAAGGTTATCGCATTCGGGTCAGTGGGTGAGTACATTCACTCAACGTGATCCATCAATCCAGCTCACATTTTTCAGGCTCTCTTAATCCTGAGAAGTATCCCTTCGGAACATTGTTGCTTGCAAATGATTTCTTCAATCCTGCTGAGATCATTACTTTCTTCAATGACGCCAGAGCCCATTTTGTTCCTGACATGAACACAACTCTTCGCGCCAAGGTCAGAAAGGGATCACACATATTCAGTGGTGCAGCAGAGCTGCAGCTCAAAGAATGTGTTGCAGATTTTTGCAATATGTTCCACAGCGCATGTACATCACCATCCTAATCACCACTCACATTTTGTACTTTTCATTCAGAACTCACACTATTAGCTCCTCCCCCTTGTCAGTGGAATCACAAAGATTGTAGATGGAGGTGTTTACGCACAGACTCTCGGCCCCCGCTTCGAGACAAAAGCAGAGATCAGATTTATACAGACCTTTGCTGATGTTGTGGGTAAGTACACGATCAGCTTTGTTGATTCATCTTGATGAAGAAGATGTATTCAATTGATGATCAGGATATGCGGCGCTCCATCAAAAATATACATAAGTTTTGAAGTCTGTACACTGTCAAACTGACACTTTCAACAGGTATGACAGCAGCTCACGAGTTTGTACTGTGTGCAGAGCAGAAGATCGATTTTGCGTTGATATGCATGGTAGACAACATGGCTAACGGATTGTCTGTCACTCAACTCACTTTGGAAGAGGTGATTTCCTTCCCACCAAATTTCCCGCCAATTCGGGCGATATATTCAGATTTAAATTTTAAAAATCGTATTGAAATCAAATAGTTTCACGCTGGAGTAGCGAAAAATCAACAAACAGTAGAGAATGTCCTCTCACACATCCTCAACAACCAAGCCGAAATCTCATCATAATTTCCATGAAATTTCACATAAATTCAGAAAACTACTCAAATTTTCGATTTACTTTGTGAAATTTCTTGGAAAATCAAGGCCAAAAAGTAAAGTTCCAATAAATGGGCATTACTTCGATTTGTTTAAATTAGAATGGAAACACCCAAAACTTTCTCATCATGTTTTATGCACAACTCTGACCCATTGAAAATCGATCGCCTCTAAGAGCTCCATCTGCTCTCTCGTCATCGTCCCTTGCTTTATCTTTCTCCGCTGCTCGGCCACCCAGTTACCCAGACTCTTGTCTTCTTTTTTTGTTCTGGTCACATTGGTATGGCCATGCTTATCTTTGAAGGCGACCAACTCCTTGTATTTCTTCATCCATCGTATGGTATACTCGGTTGGATATGACGTTTGTGATGATGGGCTGTGTGGTATGTCTTCTTTTCTTGGCGATGATGGATATTCTGGAGAGGATGGCGGCGATGAAGTATATTGTGGAGGAGTTTGTGTCGATGGCGTATGTATTGGGGAGTGGTGTGGATATTCTACAAAGGTCGTTGTTGATGTGGAGGTTGAGGAGGAATATGTATACTGCGTCTGTGGTAGCGATGTCTGTGGTGTCTGTAGCTGCCGTGGATATGCCAAGAACTTATTCACCAGCCGATTTAGTTCATCGTTCGAACACATCACCAAGATCATCCTCTTCAAAACTATCGCAGGGGTTAGATTTCATTCGATTTGATCCAGCCATCCTTCGTGAAGACGTTCCCCCAAAAGACGGTCGTTCGCGTGAAATAAATCGTAAATTCTTGTGGCTGCATTGGTCATTTACACCGTCCTCCTGTCAGATTTCTATCAATCACGAGGAGATTTGCCGGACAACCGTCATTTTGTTCAATTTTCCTGGGTTACGTGTTTTTATCAAGAAAAAAGGGGCGAAATTTCAAAAGAATTTGCAATCAAAAAATTTATATTCGCTGAAATTTGGGATTATGTGGTGAGTGTCTTGGTAACTTGAAGTCGAACGATTCAACTGTCTCGCTCCAGAAAAGGAACCAGGTCGGTGATCAACGACATTAAAATCGCGTCTATAGAAAGAAATGTTACGAACCACTGTTCTTGAAGTCGAACGATTCAACTGTCTCGCTCCAGAAAAGGAACCAGGTCGGTGATCAACGACATTAAAATCGCGTCTATAGTAAGAAATGTTACGAACCACTGTTCGTACATGCTTTTATATCAAAATTTTTGTCCCCAAGACGTTCCGGTTTCGTGAGGACAAATATTTGAGACTTATTATTCCCAATGAGACGTCTGCCAGTTCTGTTGACCGTGCTCGTGCCCTCAGACAAGAACTCGAGAGGTCGTGCCTCTCCAGCCATGCTCGAGTATTCACAATTTTTCAAAGTGTTTTGATATTTCATCAAACAAAAATGTTGCAGGAATCAGACCAGGGCTCAGTCAACCGATTTTCAAGTTGAAAGTGAGAGAGACTGGTGGTCACATGATTTGTGATCGGATTTTTGGATAAAAGAGTGGTGCAAAAAAGCTACGCAGTTTGCATGATTGCAGGATTTCCCCCAATTCTCGGTATTACGCAATAATGAACACGTTAATCATCGAGATTTTTAACGTGGTGTGGAATCTGGTCAGCAATATTTCGGTAAGAAGAAAGAGAGAAATGTTCCCATCAGATGACATGTCGGATGGGGACTTGTCAAATAAATTTTGGATAAACCCATCATATAATCTTTTTAGCTCCCAAAAGTGAAATAAAAAACGGGATTTCTCCTTAATCAGATAAAATCCAGCTCAAAAAGGATATTTTTTAGGTATGAGATTATACTGGATGACAGGAAGCAGCACTTAGGGGTCAAAGGACACACCAAAGTAACATTTCTTCATGTTGAAAAATGTTCCGAAACACCATTTCTCAGCGACACCACACATCAGCATGTTGGACTTCCTTCCCCTTGATTTCTTTCAAAACAACAACGAGACAATTCATTTCGCCCATCAATTGAGCAATTACATCGACACCCTCGAGCCACCGAAAGAGGATCACAGTTATAACTTCATGACCTCTCTCCCGTCACTGCATAAAACGCTTAGGCTTTCCACATTCTCCAATGTACAGGAGAGACCTACGAAGAGGCAGAAGAGGATGGATCATGTTGAAATCAAAACCGAAGAGATGTCAACAACATCAAAGATTACATTGTTAGAGCCTCTAAAAATCAGTCAAAGAAAATCCTACTTAGAGGAGACCAGATATCTTAGCCCAAAGCCGGTGATCTGCGTAAGATTGAGCCTAAAAAACGTGAACCTTCTAATGTAAACAGACGTCACACACTGATTTCGAGCGGGGTGTTGTGAGAGTCCAATTGGTCGACGCTGATATGAAGGAAATCAAAGAGGAAGAAACCAGGCTGGAGATCAACGGCATTCCCCTCTTCCTCATTGACCCCAAGACAAAGAAGACACAAAAGATGCACATCAGTGTGAGCCCCTCTTCCTCCAAACTGTTCATGATGATGACAAGTCCAGATCCACGGCAATACAACAGGAGCTTTTCGTTTGAAATTTATAGTCAACGGGCTGATTTCGGAGGACAGAGAGGCAGAAGAATCGATTTATAGCGACGTGTTCCACGTGGGAGCCTTCGTCAAAAAGGGCACAAAAAGTCATAGGGCCAATTCTATCTAAATTAACTCGTAACGACAATTTTTTTGTATGAACAATATTCCAGAGTATATCGTATTAGTGTTGTATCAATTTGATTAATAGAGGTTGGTGGTATCTTGGTAGATATATTAATAGCAGGAATAAATTATAATATACAAAGCTGATGAGATGGTTGGCTGATGTTGCTTTTGACCACGCGTAAACACGTTGTACTTTCAAAATGTATTTTATCAATGATAATTTAATATTCAATTTTCACTTAATCGATTTGTAGTCAGAGAGCATCACAAGCATAAATTTGATTTCACGCCAATAGAAAGATTTATGGACAAGAGTTTATAAATTAGAGGGTGTTGATCGGTCTGT
>MZNV01000383.1:0-18969 GCA_002081555.1 Protostelium mycophagum | reverse complement strand
GTGTTTGGAAGCCCAAATAGCACATCGCTTTTCCCACTATATTATATTATATTATTTTATTTTATTTTATTTTATATTATAGACCTTTCAACATTCCAATTATTAAAATTATTTTCAAAGTCCTTCATCATTAAAAAAATGTCTTGCATCTATTTTTGGCTCATTGTACATACCAAAGTTGACGGGAAGACCGGTGATGAAATAGTTGGCTACTTTTTCAACACCCCGAGTGAGATCATTTCTGTTAAGAAGTCCCGGCTTGTACAATACCAAACGGTCAAATTTCATTTCCTTCAGAGACTCTTCGATCTACAACAGTGAGTGGGAATTTATTTGATTTATTTTTGCCAAGCCGTATAGACATATAGACATCACGTCTACTGCATATAACGGCATAGATTAGGGTGTAAACATATTTATGAAATAGTTAAATTTGTTGTAGCAACAACAAAGTGCTGGAGCGAACCTCTTTCAACATTAAAACGACACGCTTACCTCCCCTTTCGTCTTTGGATACAGAAACCAGCTTTTAGGAGATGATCCAGCAGAACTAATGTAATGAAAGTTTTTGATCCCTGCTTCTTTACACAGTGTCGCGAATTTCAAAGAGTATCCTTTGTCAATGCGAACAAATGCCTCCTAAATCGGTGAGTCATGTCTTTACGCCATTAAATCTTACTGCAGAGCCTGCATCCTTTTTAGTGGTACCGAAACAACAGAAGGCAACATCTTGTGAGGTGAACACCTCCTTATGCTCCTCCAATTTCTCCATATCCACTATGATCTGCTTCACTTTACCTGTTTCCATCAGCATCGAAAATAGCCGTACGACATCACTTGCGCCCTCTCCAGTGTATGCAACTTCACGACGCCCAAGAGATGTGATGGAATGGTAATTGGGCGAGCGAATTAGTTCCTGCATGAGCTCTCTTCCACAAGCTCCAGTACCTCCCAAGACGATCGCACTTTTGGTTGTCATACCTGTCCTTTGCTGATGTCGCTCCTTCGAATTTGAAGAATTTAAATATTTTCAAGTAAATTTCTCCTCGACGAATGTACATATCATTTTCAAGATTGAAGTGGATGATTATTGAGCCTACAGGGTATCCATATAGATGGACAAAATACCACAGAAACTTCTGTAAATGTCTTGTATTTCATTTTAAGCAAAACCGACCTAAAAATAGCGTAGAAGGGGTGGCAAAATTGGGGACATCTAAAGGAAATTGTGGCGCCCAATTCATTGACCACGTCTACCTGATAACCGACTGGGCAAATTTGCATTTGAATAGACACCTATATTTATCTTCCAGTGTTGTAGTAGATCGTAGTTTCCAAACTGTTGCAACAACAACATTATCTTTGAGGACTTTGACAACTTCTTCACCAACAGAAGAGGCAACCAACACACCAGTAGCCCACAGAGTACCGCTGTCCTTCTCTGTTGGTTGCGGAGATGGCAGTTGAATAACGGACTGAAATCTGCGATTGTGTTGGTGACGTGAAAAATCGCAGAGGGATCGAGGCACATCAGCGAAAAAATGTCTGGCTGCTGTGGAGGTGGACAACAAGCTCAAGCACCAGGGCTGCAAGCAGCTAAGAATCAACCATTCAAATACTTTGTAAGTCTTGAAAATGAACATTGTCATACATTTTACATCCGTTGATACAGACACTCATAAGTCACAGAAATACATTATTGTCGGCGACACAGGTGATTCGGCTTCAATTTCTTCATTATAATTTCTGATGCATCGTCAGCCGTTGGCAAATCTTGCCTACTTTTGCAATTCACAGACAAGAGATTCCAGCCTGTTCATGATCTAACAATTGGTGTTGAATTCGGCTCAAGAACCATCGTCCAAGATGGCAAGCAGGTGATCGATAAGCAGATGAATTCAAAGCGCTAAGCTCATCAAGGTCAAACTTCAGATTTGGGACACTGCTGGCCAAGAGAAATTTAGATCCATCACACGATCTTATTACAGAGGTATGAACTCTTTCTATCACATCAATTATTGATCATGTTTCAGGCACCTCCGGTGCTCTTTTGGTCTATGACATCACCAGGTGCGCTTATTTATTTTAATGATCATCGTGTTTAATATCGTAGACGTGATACGTTCAACCATCTCGCCGAGTGGTTGGAGGACTGCCGTAAGTATTCCAACCCCAACATAGTGATCATGTTGATCGGCAACAAATGTGACTTGGAAGAGAAGCGTGTCGTTGGAAAAGATGAAGGAGAGAAATTCGCCAAAGAGAATGGCTTATTCTTCATCGAGACTTCTGCTAAGACGGACAACAACGTCGATGAGGTGATTCCATCTTCTCTATGTCCTCAGATTGATTCTGATTTCTCATTCAACTCTGGACTCTTGATGTTCTGGGTGTTGAACATCTTTAGGCTTTTGTTGCAACGGCCAAGGAGATTTTAGAACGGTCCGAGCGCGGAGAGCTCAACCTGGAGAACCTCTAAAGAACTGTTTCTCTGTACATTTTAATACAAGCGAAGGAGGAGACAAATGTGTCATTTTTATTCGTCCACAGCTCCAAACCTCGTGAAATAGTCTGGGTCGAAATGATGCAGCCTGATGAATCCATCTTCACCTCCAGAGGCGAAACTAAACACATTAACCAATGCAAATGCGGAAAGAAGATCGTCTTACCCGGCACCATCGGGCTGGAAGAGGACATAGTTGACGGGACCAAAGTGACCACCAATGCCTCCCAAATCTTCTTCGTAGATCTTGTGGAAAAATCTGACCTTGAATTGGTCATTGTGAACACGTGTCTGAGTCACTCCAGCGGCATCTTGTCCTGCAGAGGCATAAATACAACATGATCATGGCCAAGAGATGATCACATACCTCCTCCCACGATCACTTCGTCTTTGATTGGCGAAATGCTGCAAGAGTTGATGGGTCTTCCAGTTGTGTAAGTCTTTAAGTGCTCTAATGTGTTTGTTTCGTAGAGCTATATTCATCACAAATTGTACAAATACAAAGGATCTCACTTTGCATGTTCCATCCTTGGAGGATGTGGCGAAGAGGAGACCATCCTTAGACTTCACGATCTGAGTTATGGGCTTTGTGTGGTGGGCGATGTGGTTTACTTCTAAACCAGTCTGTTTTTATTATTATCAGATCGTTGATGACTTTATACTCACTCTGACATCGAATACTCTGAGCATACCATCCTCTCCGCAAGTGTATATAGTTCTGTTGTAAGGACCCCATGTAGCAGTGAGAACCTTAGCATCTGACTTGACATTGATCTCCACGATGGGCTTTGGTGATGGTTCTGCGTGATATTCGAATGCATCCAGATTAAATTACGATATGATAACTTACTGGCTGTGGCATCAAAGACCTGAACGGCGGCTTTATTACCAATAACAGCGTCGGTAACAGTGAAGAATTCCTTCTCTCCATAGCTGTATTGAACAACACGAACAGAGACCTTGTGTCTGAAAATGTGAAGCTCTTTTCCGGTTTCAACGTCCCATTGTCTAGCGCTCTGGTCTGCAGCACCACTCAAAAGACGATCGGTGTGGCCTGAAGATATCTCAGAATGGAAAGGAAATAAAATGAAATACTCACGGTTGACATCTATCGACCAGACAGCACCAGTATGGCCATCGTATGTTCCAAGTCGCTCTCCATTGTCAGAGTACCAGACGACGACGGCAGGTGATTTTGCAGCTGAAAAGAGAAGATCTCCCTCTCTATTATAACGAAGATTTGTGATTGAACGCTCGTGACCTGATAAGGCAATGGGTCTCATCTTTGCTTGTGATTTCGGCAAAATGCAAAGATGATCGGTGCGAAAACCGGAAAAACTGAAGAAATCATTTTTATTCAGTTGTAGATCAATAAGCCGTCTGGTCAAACCAACTTTCCCGCCTTTTTTGGTCGTTTGCGCGGGAAAAAATGAATTCGAAGACATTTGATTCGCGGTGTCACGGAGGTGGGAGAGATCATGATCTTTCATCTCAACACGAAAAGAACATCCAAGACGATCTTCTGTTATGTTTCGCACGAAGAACACATCTAATAAGAGGATAGGAAAAGATGGCCAAAACAAGAAATACAAAAGCAACCGCTGAGGAAGCAGTTGCCGAGGAGAGGGAAGAGGTCGAAGAATCAGAAGTAGAAGAAGAAGAAGTCGAAGAAGTCGAAGAGGCCCCCAAGAAAAAGCAAAAGAAAAAGCAAAAGAAGAAAGCTCCTCAAGAAACAGATCTGTTTGGTGAGTTCCCATTCCGAGATGGACCTTCATTCTGAAATAATACAGAGGCCATCCGAACAAAAGGATCCGTCTCTGCACTCGTCGATGAATGGATAAAGAAGTACTCTCAGAACAACGTAGAAGCCACCGTCGAACTCGTCAACTTTTTGATCAAGGTGATCATATACATTAATCAAAAACAATTCCTCGTGAGAACCGTCTAAATGTCGCACAGGCCTGCGGTTGTGAGACGGGTCAACTTTCGGTAGAAGATTATGAGGCCACAGAAGTCACAGAGCTTTTGGCTGGGATCATTACACCAGAATACCTAAAGGACGGAGTTATGGAGTACCCAATAGTCGCCAGAAAGATGTCTAAATTTGTACTGAGATTCTCTGAGTTTTGGAACAAGATCATCTCCAAATCGAGCAACAAGATTCTCTTTGATGAGTACTTCCTCGATACTATTACCGCATGGCTCTCGGCCTTCACAAAGTGAGTGATTTTATCATCTTTTGCCGAGACTTTTCATCTTGAAAAGGAGAGGATCTCTGTACAAAAGCCCAGTGAAGCTGCAGTTTACAGTTATTTCTCCAAAAATATTCCCTCTGCAAAACCGCAGATTACTGTGGTGTGACACCAAATCTTCTTCTCGTTGTAGATCTCGTCTCACCACGTGCAGTTCTCTGGCCAGACCTTTCCGTCACACTGCAACAATAGCGGCCATGGAGGTTATCGGTGCCCTGGTCAAAGTCGTACAGAGATTAAACAAGGAGGAAGAGCTCGCAGAGAGACAGATCAATGTGGAAAGAAGGAAGGGTACCAGCTCTTCCAACGCTAAATACCACGAGATGAATAAGAAATACAACAGACTACAAAAGAACAAGAACAATTTGGAACAAGGAATCAAAACGCTGTACAAGGGGTGAGCTCATCGTTCTTTCGCATATCTCATTGAATGTTTTAGAATTTTCATCCCTCGTAATCGTGACACCGTGGCTGAGATCAGAGCTACTTGTATAGAGGCACTTGGAGTGTGGATCCAGGAGTATAAGGACGTCTATCTCGACGATAATTATCTCAAATACATCGGTTGGGCCCTCTCCGACAAGGACGCCAGAGTCCGTCTGAGCGCTTTGAAGGTGGGATCTACATGAATGATACCTGTCAAATTTCTGACATTGACAAGGTGATGGAAGACTTGTACCAACACACTGATTTATTCGAATCACTCGAGCACTTTATGACTTCTTTTGAGAACCGTCTCGTGGAGATGGTTGCAGACAAGGAGATAGATGTCGGAGTTGAAGCTCTTAAAGTCGTCACTCTCCACACACAGTGAGGAAATTCAACCCAATGGATTTTTATACTGATATGACAACAGGATGAAGGAGTTGGAAGATTTGGATATCCAGCGTATATATCAAGTGAGCGTCTTTGTGGTGTTTTTGCTTTGAAATCTGACGTGATATCAGGCCATCACAGACGATCACCGTCGTATCCGTTTGGAAGCCGCAAAATTCGTCAAGTTGTGCTATTTCGACAAGGCTGATGATTCTGGAGAGCGAGGTGTCAACAATCTGATCGCCTTTGTAGACGGTTCTCTAGCCCCAGACACACCCAATTACATCATCGATGCTCTGTGGCCCCTCAAAATCCCTCATTTAACCGTGAGTGAGACATTCTTCAACCATGTATTATGGGCGAAAAATCACTTTGTTATGAAATACTGAAGTACAATTGCTCGCGCTTAACATTGACAGGATTGGGACGCCATGGTGAAGATACTCCTCAGCGAAGACTTCACCGACCGCGAGTACCTCCATGCCGCAAGAATCTTTAGTGCTTGTATTAAGAAGGCCTCCGGAAAGCCCATCTGCCCCGCACCAAAGAACGAGCAGAGCAAGCCGGACGACAAAAAGACACAAGAGAAGAATGTTACGGACTTTACACGACTGTTAATCAAGAAGCTGCCCGAGCTGGTGAATAGATACAAGGATAACGAGGAGGTTCTGGAGGAGATCGCTGTGGTGCCGATGCATCTCGCTCTCGATGTGTATTCTACAACGAGAGATCAGGAGGTGAGTTTTGTGTTGAATCACGAGTCCTTTCTGACATTTTTTAGAAATTTGGTGAGCTGGTGAAGCGTCTGAACAAGTGTTACGTGGAGCACACTAATGATGAAGTACTTTCTACCATCGCGCAGACCCTTGTGTATCTCGCAGAAACCGACCATATGTGTAAATCTTCCGCTGAGGAATCACTGTTGAAACTTATTCTGGACTTGGCAAAGAACTTTAAGAACAATTACGAGAAGATTGAAGATGACGGTAAATAATTCACGAAAAGAATGTTTTGAAATAATATTAACTTGGATAGACTTCGACGCTACCAACTTGGTCGTTTCCATCAGTCGTATCGACCACTTGTACAAATTAAAGAACTTGAGCTCTGAGCTGGACATTGTCGAGGCTGTTCAAGACTTGGTACAACACAAGAGAATTGAGGTATGCATCACTTGGATTCTTTGAGTGGCGCCGCACAACCTGTTGCGATACTCTGCCAAAATATCAATCGTTCAAATTCTCTTTATGAAAATGAATATTGAAGAGGACAGGATTTGACTGGCGCTTTTTCAATTTTGAACACAGCCATGCTCTGGGACTTGTCCAATATGGAGAAGGACAGCGAATCCGTGGAACTATTCGTCAGAATGAGACAGACTCTGGCTCTCGATTTGGAGGACCATCTCGTGACCGGCTCACCGGCTGTGAGAAGACAATGCTTCATCATCTTGTGTGATTTCTTGTTACTCTTTCCACAGAAATTCTACAACACAAAGGTGAGTTCTCTAAGACATGGAATTCTCTGTCTGTAGATTCAAATTATTCGAGAAAAACGATGATGAATGCTGAGAGATAACAGCTTCCCGACCTCCGCTACAAGTGTTCTACCAAATTAGAAGACAAGATGCGTGAATATTACCAAGAGGCCGTGTCCGCGATGGAAGAGGCCGAAGACACCGCCGGCATCATCAAGCTGACCGAGGCTTATGCCCGCCCACTGTCTATGGGATCTCTTGGCGCGGATTCTGTGCCTTCAGTACTGGTACATTTCTGCGAGCACGGGAAGTTCTTGGAAACTGTGATTAAAACTCTCCTCGCCAAGCTGAGAGAGTCGGATGCCGGTTCAGAGTGGAAATTTGTCCACAAGGCATTATTGGAAAAATACGAGGCAGCACTGAAGGCGGCTGAGGCGCAGAAAGACGAGGACGAAGACGAAGACGATGAGAATGTGGGGGATTTAAATCTTTCAATATGTTGACCAAAAACAGCGGGAGAAGGCTTCCCCCATGGAAGGATTCCGCGAATTAGCGGCGCGTTTCGCCCTCTCTTATACTTCTAATTTCGGACGTGCCGGACCACAGCTGAAAGACGGCCTCGTTCATCTCGTTACCGCCGCAATCGACACGGCTTTTGGCCACGGTGAGGAGGATTTTGATTGTAGAAAATACTGGGCATTCTTGGGCGAAGGTGTGGACAGATTGGTCAGCAGAATGGGAGAACAAGGAGCCACCGTCGCGTGAGTATTTGAATTTTGAAATTCGGCGGGAGTTTCTGAACAAAACAGACTTCGTCATTTGAAGGAAGTGGAGGAGAAGAGATACGGTGACGAATTACAAAAACCTGAGGAGGGTGATGAATCGAACCCGGACACTCTGTACTTCAAATTCAAGACCCATTTGGAGAGGATTTCAAACGGAGAGAAAGGAGCCGCTTCACCGAAGAAAAACACCCAGAAGGGAAGACCAAAGGGTTCCCAGGGCAAGAGAAAGGCTTCCAAGAAATTGGACTTTGACGCGTCCGACAAAGAAGGTAGATTTTTATTTCGAAAATTCAAAAAGTATCCGAAAAATATAAAAGTATTAAATAATACAGACGAAAACACACCACCAAAGAACAAGAAGGCGAAGGAGAGTAAAGATCCGAAAAAAACAAAAGAAGCAGCCAAGAAGAGAAAATCTCCCGTCGCAACCTCAAAACGCCAATCACCGAGGAAAAAATCCAAGGTAAACTCCCGAATTTCAAATTTTCGAAATTTCCGACTGAAATCTTCCAGGTCGCCTACGCGGATTCACCGGAAAGTATCGATTCGTCCGACGAAGAAGAATTAGTTCCGAAGAAAAAAGCAAAAGAAACGGGTAAGAACGGATCCCAAAAAGCACAAAAGTCCATCAAGAGGCCGAAGTATGGAAAGAAGCCCGCCGGAAGAGCAGCAAGAGAAGACAGTAACAGCGACAGCGAAGACAACGATGTCAAGGAGCTTCGTGCTTCCATGAGAAAGGGATAATTTCCTTGTAAATATATTATTTTCCACTTTTTTATTTTATAGATATTTATAATTAATATTCGATGAAATTTCTTCGGTAATGTTGCAAAGTGAAAAAATCTTTTTTTCAGATATTTCAGCCTTCAATTTCTGATATCCATCTTTGAACTATCGCGTGTATCCAGAGGGCAGAGGAGATACGCATCAGATGTCTGACAGCCTAGAGGTCAACATAGAGGGCAGACTCTTCTGTTCACATGTGGAAGAGATCCTCCTCATTTGTCAGAAATGCGTCCTCAAAGTTAATCAGACAGAAATGACCGTTTTTGTGTTGTAATATAATTTGGCCACCTGATATACCCCGTGGACATTTGTACAAGTTTCAAAATGAAAAATAATTGCGGTAACTACTGCTCTGTTGCTGTGAGTAACACATTTTTATGTTACCGTGTATTGTGGGTGAGATGTACAAATGCGTGTCCGCCTGGTAATATATTATTATACATTATTGTAAGAATGATCTGACCTGATGTCTAGCACTATGCCGTTCTGATGAAGTAAGATGCAAACCACCTGCAAACGCAAGTTTCATTCTACCATGCATGATGATATTGTATTCAACAAGAAGACGCTTGGTTCATCTAGAATCTGGTAGATGGCATAAAGGGCACATCTTAGCTCCAGTGGAAGTTTGAGTGCTCGTGTTACGATCGTGTAAATAATTATAATATGAAGCAATGGTGACAGTTGGTCCACCCAACGCCTCTTATGTGCTGGATATTTCTGTAGAATTGTTGATATTGGTGTGCAATATACTTTTCAGCCATATAAGAATCAAAGAGGTCCTGAGATATGTCTTTTTGTTCTGGAAAACAAAGCGGATTACAATTTTTCGAAGTCTACGAATTTGTCCAGATCAAACCTACACTTCACGGAAGTGGCGAAAGAGACCCGATGATGATCGAAGTCAAACGATAAAGTTCCTCGGATTCTTTTATTACACATGTGCTCGTCGTCTTGTAGATCGATGGCGTTCTGTCTTAATGTATGTTCATATGGGCTTAACGTAGCCGATTGGTTCTGGTCTTGATTCTAAATTCTCGTCCGGCGATGTGTTCCATGATGACCGCCAACTTCTCGCTGAGCGTAGCATCTGCTTTAAACTCGATCACTCTGGTTCTCCTCAGCCTTCTATTAGCCGGGATATCATTTAGAGGTTGGTGTCGCGTCTTGGCCATGTCTTTGTGTCCTGCCGCCTCGAAAATGATCAAACAATCAACAAAAATCTCCGGCTCCAGGCTGGAGTTGAAGTCTGGGAATTTCGCGCAGAATTCGAAGTCCACACGTTTGGTTCATGTCAAATTCGCGTCATCTTACCGAGCCACACGGTTTGGTGAAAACACCACACTTCACCATAGCAACACCAATAAAAATGTTATTTCCATTCGTTGGGCCGACAATCTCGAGGCTGTTACCGAGGTTTACTCCCTTGAGTGGACAGTTTTGGCATTTGGGGCTATCGTGCGCTTCATCAACATTCGTATATTTTGATGAAACGGTGTTTACACCAAAGGTCGCACGACTTGTAACCACTTCCATTGTATGGATGACTTCCAAGAGCTTGATCCGAGAAGCCTGAGAGCATCGCCTTTGTTGATGATGCACCTGCCAATCATAATGATAATTGGGGCCTGGAACTGTCGAAGCACTCGTTGTAAAACAAAATAACGTTCCTGAGGGCTGGGACAAATTTGTCATAAAAGGACATGTATAATTCTTCGATGGCTTGTCCAACTCAATTGTGAGGTTTGTGTTTCTCTTATCTCTACAGCGTGGCATTGTACACCAAGAGTAAAGAATTATAAAATTAGTACCGTCTATTCTACAACGGACAATGAGTAAAATCCGGACAAGCCATCGAAGAATTATCTATAACATAGAGGCTTGAGCCTATTCCTGGTACAAAGTTGAAAAATCTCCTAAAGTCCCATGTGTCGCAATCATCGTCTGCGATGTACAAAGCAATCAAATGTGGAGAAACACATTTTATTAAAAAGTACTTGACTTTATGCACAATCTAACTCGTTGTAGTTTGATTCAGGCCTCACTACCCTTCCTGCCTCCCGCTCCTTTGAAGTCAACTCGAGAGAACACAAGGTCCACATACCAGCCTCATCAACATAAATAAAATGCTTGAAAACCAGACTACCGACTGTATGGCCGTCAAGGAAGGAGTGTTATCATAGAGGATAATTACTTCGCGTACAATGTTTCCACTAAAGAGGAAAGAGCTCTTGCTATTTTGTTTATGTTTCGTCCAAACATTTTTCTGCTTGTACTTCGTGACGTCATCACCCCGCGTGACTCATCTACAACTGTTGAACTTGCCCGACCATTCAATCGGCGTGATTTTTCATCGAAATTTAAAACTAAAAGACACAGTGGATCTCTTTAGAACTTGAAGTCTTTGTATCTCTTCGACTTGTCGTCCTTCTCCCCCGTCTTCTTTCTCTTCTTTAAGCCATCTCTCACGATGTCACTGACGTCCTCTTTTGTGCCTTGTCTGTCATTCCTTGCCTGCTCGTATTTCTTCAACAGAAGCTCTTGGCTCATCCCTTCAAGATTCTCGACATCGGCATCAGACAATGTGATGTCTAATTTCTCCGTGGCTTGACTCCTGAGCGTGTCCACCGTGTTCTTATTGCGGAGCTCTCTCCTCTCGCCTGACCCAGAAGGCATCACGTACTTGTGCGTCGAGCCCATAAAGGCGTTACCCACCGCCATGTTCTCTTGTTGAATGACTTGGTACAGCTGTTTTCCGCTGTCGTCCTCGTCATCCGTCCTCCTCGGAGCTTTTCGGAGTTCCAAGACCTCCGGTGTCTCCACCCCGGAGGGGGTGATGAGCCCCGAGGGAGTTTCAAGGCCGGAGGGGTCCTCTTTAGACTCTTCTTCGTCCTCGTTTTCTTCGGCGTTCTCTTCCTCGGCGTCTTCGACTGTGGGCTGTTCTTCGAGCTCTCCCCAGTGTTTTCTGTCGATGGGAGCCACGGCCTACTTTTATTCAGTTTGTGATTTTATTTTATTCGTGGTATTTTTTTGTGTTTTATTTTTGGATTTTTATGAAAAATTTTATTTTGATTTTTTCTGAAAAAATTGAAAAAAAAATCAGAAAAGATCGCCGTTTTTCAAATTAAAAATCAACTCACGATGTCGTTATCGTTTTGAGGAGCGGTTCCGAAAGGGTCACCATATAGTGGTCTTCCGTACTCATCCACGGGTGGTTTTCCCCATCCACCAGGGTGAAATCCATATCTGGAGTTCTCTGGTATAGGATAGTTGAGACCTGTTGGATGTTTCAGAAATATATTTCTTTTGCTTCATTAATGAATCTGATGGTGAAAATGTAGTTCTAATGTGAAAAAGGGTGAGGAAGGGGCATGGGTAATAAACATCTGGAAATGATGTGATAATTACCAGGTATTTTCAAGTTGGGATATGATGGGGGTGGACCGACTCTTTGCATGCTGAAGAGCCATGGAGGTGGTGCAGACTCTGGCATACCAAGAGCTCTTCTGAGATCCTCACTTAGGACTCCTGGCTTCTTCTCGCGGAGAGTGATCTCAGTCTCTTTACCCTCGAAATAGAGATCACCATGTATGGTGAGCTTTGGCTTTGTTTGATAGCGAAAGAAGGCGTCATGTAACACCTATCTAAATGTGAATCATGCCATGGTGAATATGGTATGATCACGAAAAATGACCTCATAAGCGATGTCCATTTTTCCCAGCTTTGGTTGCAGTCTCTCTCTCGCCTTTGTTTTCAATTTCTTATCGTCTCCAGCACTCGGACCTTCCTCTAAGTTTGATCTAATGTTGGCAATACCCGTGGCGGCGATGAAATCGGGCAAAGCGAAGGCACCCTTCTCTACACCCCTCTTTCCTTGTAGGTATCCTCTCTTCTGGTTCCAATGACGTGGTACTGGAATGGAATTCCTCAATGACTTTAGACTGACCAGTAATTTAGGATCAGAAGAGGTGACGTCCCAAGCCTCAACTACGTCAGGTCTCTTGACGAGCTGCTTAAGAACTGCGATACTGAGTCGATTCTGTTTCTTTTGTTGTTTTTTGGAGACTTTCTTCTCTTCGTCATCGTCCTCTTCCTGCTTGGCCTTCTCTGCGGCCTTTCTCGCCTCCTCCTCTTCCTTTCTTCTCTTTTGTGCTGCTTCCTCCTCGGCGAGGGCCGCCGCCTCATCATTCTTTGCACGATTAAACTTTTCGAAAATCTCTGCAAACTCGGCATTTTGTGGGTCGTCCAGGTCTAATTCTTCAACAGGGTTCTGTATGACGTATTCTATCTCTACTTTTGGTTCTTCCTTGGCCGGTTTGGTCTCCTGATCTTTTGATTTCTCATTATATTGACGCTTCTGCTCCTTTTTGTTTTGTTTTCTGAGCTTTCTCTTGTCCTTCTCGGATAATTTAACAGGTGCAGCTGGTGTCGCTACGGCCGTGGGACCGTCCATGAGTGAATCAGGATATGAGATAATGAATCTCATCGACTCGTGAAAGTTCGAAGAATATTCTCTACACATTTTGCCACCAAACAACATCAACACCATCAACACATGAAGGGACTGTTGACTCTCAGACAAAAGACGACGCTGTTCAATGGACAGGTCAGTGAGGAGAGGAGAAAAAAAATGACATCTCATTTAGGCGCCGTCTATGATGAGGGCCAACATGTCCATGAACGTCTTTAATTCGAACATAAAGAAGATACAGAAGACTCGTTCTGCCCTATCTCCATCCTCCAGAGAATTTGATTTTCTACGCGAAGAGGTGGGTGACATCAAAAGAACAATTAATCAACTCTTCAGATTGGCGAGAGGTTGTGCGAGAGATTAGAGGATCTTTCACGCCATAAATTACCTGTGGCTCTTGATCTTGGCGCAGGCTCAGGACTCCTCGCAAAGCACCTCCAAGTTTGTGATTCAGTCCAAAGGATACCATTCTCATTCCCAACAGGACACACGTATCGACATGCAAAAGTTATATCAGTTGGAGTCATCAGAAGAGCTGTTGTATAGAGATCAACATTTAGATGAAGGGGTGCGTGCATGTACAATTCATTTTCCAAGTTCAAACAAAAAAATTTTAAAATATAATTAAATCGAAGTAAGATGAGAGTGAAGCCTATTCGGATGGTAGGAACAGAGGATAAATTACCTTTTGAGCCCGGATCACTGGATCTTGTCATCAGTAACATGAGCTTGCATTGGGTCAACGATCTTCCCACCACTTTTGATCAGGTAAAATAATTTCTGTGAAAAGCAAGACAATAAAACCAAATACAAAAAAATAAAAATAATCAGAAAATCCCCAAAAAACATTAAAAAATCATCGTAGACAGGTCAGAAGATGTCTTCGTCCTGATGGATTATTCATTGCCTCCATGCTTGGAGAGAGCACTCTACAAGAGCTCAGAAGCGCCTTCACTTTGGCCGAGATGGAACGTGACGGCGGAATAAGCCCACACGTGTCACCGTTTACGCGAATAAGCGACGTGGGAAATCTTTTAGGAAGGGCGAGATTCGCCCTCACGACCGGTGCGTTTCTTCACATTTTTTTGGGTTTTTAAATTTTAAAGATTTTTATTTCTTTCAAATTTTTTATTTCTTTCAAATTTTTTATTTCCTTAAACTTTTATTTTGAGAAGTTTTTTTTCTCGGAAAAGCTTCAAATTACAAGACAACCTCCACAACATTTTGACAACCACAGTGGACACAGAGGTCATCTCCGTCAACTTCGCGGACCCCTTCGTCCTCATGCGTGATCTCCAAGGTATGGCCGAGAACAACGCGTCGGTGCAGCGCAGGGATTTCACAAACAAAGACATCTTCATGTCTGCCGCGTCAATCTACCAGTCGTTGTACGGAAACCCCGACGGGTCGGTTCCCGCCACTTTTCAGGTGCGGTTTTGACGTGATTTGTCGCGTTAAGAGATACGGTAGTTGACGGGAAGATTTTGTGGTGATTTTGTGGGCAACTTGCCACTTGTACATAATCATTTTGTGAACGTGATCTTCACGTGATATTGCCTCGATGTTGTGGTAAAGCCGCAGACGCCATTCGTATTTGTGGGCCAAGCTCAACAGTATGCGCGGCTTCAGCAGCCACACGATCCACTTCCTGAAAGATAATGAGTTGATGGACTTTAGGTGATCTATCTGATCGGATGGAGCCCAGATGAGAGTCAAGTGCAGCCAAAGAAGAGGGGATCTGCCACAGTTTCACTGAAAACAATTGGTGAAGGAGATAAACTCGGATAACTCGCATAGAACGTCTGCACAAATGCACGTCTTTATTTTGATGTCTGTGTGATTGATCATTCTGATCGAGAATGAGCAAAACAATTGTCTGTCTCGTGAGATTCACTTTACGTAACTTGAAAACTTCGTGTGCGCTCATGTGGAAGCTGCCGTGAATCAACCGCATTTACAACGTTGTAGATAGTCACTCACCTCTTTCCTTCTTCGAAAGTCTTCCATCATATAAAAAAGGAATATTACAATGCATTTATCTGCAACTCAACACACCACATTTGCACAAGTAATCTCGAGTCTTTGTCAAATGATCAAATCAGTTGTCCATCAATCACAAAAAAACACATCTTTAAGAGATCTCAAACGCCTTTATTTTTCCAGTGGGGTGGCTTGTCCGAAATGTCTCTCTAAGAAGGTCTCCAACAACTCAGTTGTCCTTTCTTCATCGCGCTTGAGGTCATCATTCAGACACATCTGTGGCGGCAGGGTCTTGTCGTATATCTCCATAATCTTCTCCATGTCTACCGCGCTGAACAGTTTGTAGTAGCCCTCAAAAGGTTCTCTGATGTTATAATGATATCGCATCAATGATCTGGTCATCATCTTCCGGAGTTCCTTGTCTTTGGGCAAAATGGCTTCTAGGCCCCTCGTTGTAGATCCCAAAACCCTCTTAATCAGACAATCCCCACATCTATATTTTTCCGTGACAATCTCTCTGTACACTTTGTCGACGTCCATATCCCCAAACCCCGTGAATTCTGGCGGGAAACACTCTGTCAGTTGAAATCCCACACATTCCAAGTTGTAGATGCTAAAAGGACCGTCTACACTCGTCCACTGGATTTTGTACGCGTTCTGGGCGGGCAGGCCGACTTTTCGCAGATTCTCATTCATTTGATCCCTCGCATATTTCCGATCCACTGTCGACTTTTTTGAATCTGCGACCATAACGCCACGCTCCGTTTTGTTCAATTTTCCGTCACCGTCTGCGTCTATCTTGGCGAAATAACTCCGCATGATGACCTCGCGATGTCTTTCGATGATGTAATGTTGAGTTAAAAACCACGCATCAATCTGCCGTCCTTCTTTTCTGAATCGCATCGTGTGTGTCAGATCTCGATCTTGTGGAAATGTATCAAATGCCTCCTTCATCATGGCCCTCGGAATGTAACGACCTGCAGAATGATCATGAGCGACAGAAACGGTTAAGACATATAATCGTCATCTCACCGATGTGGTAAATGTAAGGTCTAGGTTTTCTGCCGAATCTCTTATTGATTAGATATGACGCCGATCGGATGAAGCTGTGCGCGCCTTGGATCCTTCTCATCTCTGTGTGCTTGATGGGCACAGCCTGGTCTGCCAGTCTTTCGGTCTCAATAGACAGAGAGGGGCCGTAAAGAGGTGATGTCATGTCTGAGATGTTGTGGGATGTACCGAGCATCATGTCATCGCTGAGGTAGAGAAACTTATTGTGGTCAGAGATCATTTATTTGTATTTTTCAGATTTTTTTTTTAAAATTAATTTGAATATTAATACTTATTGAATATTTATATTTTTATTATTTTATAAGAAGTAAATTTGTAATAGGAAACATCATGAATGACCGACCCCCTCATTTGTGGATGGAATATTATACAACTGTGACTCTATGGACACCGAATTGAAAAAAGGTATACAAGCTTTCGTGCCCTCCTCGAAAAATTCTGATGGGGTGATGAGCTTGATCTTTGAATGATCACTCTTCAACCATTCTGGTGCTAATTTGGTGGTATTTCCTCCTCTTTGGATCTGCAAGTCATTACAGGTTTAAATGATTGGATATTACCTCATTCACGATGATAAATATTTTGTCGATGGTGTCGAGGCTGTTTTTCCAACAGCTCCGGAGTGAATATTTTAGCTCACCATGATCTTCATATCGACGATTTGAAAACGTTTTCAGCCAAACGGCATCCTGGGCCAGCGCACTCATCTCCGCGAATTGTCTTGATTGCGCTTGGAAATACGGATTGCTTCCATTCACCCCTGTGATCATATCAGCACACAGATCTCTTTTGGTCTACTCACAAGAATATATGAGATCCATCTTAGGGGTCTTTAATTTGAGGTTGGGAGGCAGCTGATGAAGCGCGATCCAATTCTCCCACCATGTTTCTTCTTTCACATCCTCTAAAGTGTCTTGCAGAGATTTCCTCTTGACCTCGGGCTTTTGCTCGGCCTCTTTCCTCTGTTTTTGGCAGGCTAGATCATGATTCCTGACATCCAATGGAATGTAATCGTATGGTGGCTGGAAGTCTTCTTTAGGTTCTTTGGCAGTCTGATTTTTTGACGGCGAAATGTCTTTGGGCAAAAGCAAAATGCTGAATATAACTAGAGCGATGATGGCCAGAACGGACCAACGTTTGTTGAGAGAGGTCGTTTTGCTTGTGCGCATGACAAAAGTGTCGGTGTGACTTTTTTGTCTCTTCGCGCTTTCTTACGAATACGTTTATTTTCCTTCGAAAGCGTGCCGTTGAAGGGCACAAAAATTATAAGTGAAAAATGGATCTTGTGTGTTGATATCTTTATTGTGTTTGTAGCTTGTGGTGTTGTCTGTGGAGAGGGCTTCTTTTGCCAAACATTTTTCCAAGTTATCGGAATGGTTGTAGATGCTCATTTTGGCGCGATAAATATCCGTTTTAAAAAATTTTCTAACGGCTTTCGGCAGATCACCAACCGCACGAAAGGAATCAGAAGCAAGAGGCACAAGAGGTCAACAGAGGTGAGACACACTTTCACCTCTTCTTCTTCATTCTGCCAAAATGATGATTTTCATCCCTCAATGTGATCCCAACTCCAGCAACCACCAATAGTTCTGGAAGTCCCGACCAGTAAGAGGACACCGGTGTGATCATGGCCTCCAAAAGGTGAGTAGAGTTGACAAAAAGCAAGTGAGCACTTTGTTGGGCAAAAGTGTCGCTCCTACCTGGGCTCGAACCAGGAACCTTTCGGTTAACAGCCGAACGCGCTACCGATTGCGCCATAAGAGCGGGTTGTGGTGGAAAGAGGTAATTGCCCTATGAAATTGTTTTTAAGCATTATGCAGCTTCCAGCCATCCCGGAGAGCACAATTCTGAAACCAAAAAAACTTTGGCGTTTTTTCTCGCCTGCATCAAAGAAAAGTTTGAGCTAAACTCATTTTCTTATGATAAAAAAATCGGGATTTTCTGGCGCATTGAGTGAATAAAGGCTCTCAAAATCTCCGACAGACCTGAGAAACAAAATATTTTTTGTGCAATTTAAATGATGTCACGGTGTAGATTCTCGTTTTTGTAATAAAACGCAATACGATGACGGATTAATACTTTTATTTTCATTATGTACTCATTTTTTCAACCACCGACAAGTCCAAAAAAAAAATTGCCAACAAAATATTACAAGAGGTTCACTCTAGTACAACCCTGAATCACACAAGTCGACCTCACCGTATTTTTCCGCTACCCGGTTCTTGGAAACCAGGATTTCGCTCCTCAGACTGGTTTCGTCGTTGTAGATTGTGTCTTCAAGGATTTGGGCTTTGGGCGGAAATTTACACCAGAAAAAACGTCAGACTTCACACGAACCAATTTGACCCTACCAATAGATTCTCAATGGTCAAGATTTGGTCTTTCTGTTGCTGGTGCTTAAAGAATGGTCAGGCCCGATCCGGAGGTCCGATGAGCCCTGATTGGCACAGATGCGCACTTGGATTGACACCTTGTGGGTGAGTGAGCCCCAAAGAAGGTTATCTGAAAAACACCTTCGACAAACCGTCTTCGCAAAAAATTGCCAACAAAATATTACAAGAGGTTCACTCTAGTAAAACCCTGAATCACACAAGTCGACCTCACCGTATTTTCCCGCTACCCGGTTCTTGGAAACCAGGATTTCGCTCCTCAGACTGGTTTCGTCGTTGTAGATTGTGTCTTCAAGGATTTGGGCTTTGGGCGGAAATTTACACCAGAAAAAACGTCAGACTTCACACGAACCAATTTGACCCTACCAATAGATTCTCAATGGTCAAGATTTGGTCTTTCTGTTGCTGGTGCTTAAAGAATGGTCAGGCCCGATCCGG
>KV920969.1:24499-58072 GCA_002081555.1 Protostelium mycophagum | reverse complement strand
AGTCGAGATAATTGATTGTGAATTACATGTGTAATTACAATCATCTACAATTCCGAAATCCGAGATAACTGTGGTTATTGTAATGCATTTATCTTTGCAATGCATTTGTTATTTTATTTACAATTTAAATGTCACGTCATAACAGGCTGTTATCAATTGTTACTGGACATCCAGACAACCTCCATGTGATTGAACAACAATAAATGCCACTAGGAACACACAAAAAGAAGAGAGTAATGTTGTGAAAATGACATTAAAACACAAGTTGCAGCAAAGCATTGAGCTTTGGCAAATCTAGTGTTGTAGACAAGCAACTAATTGCACCTGCCATTCCAATCATATCTACAACGCAACAACTCTTAATAAAATCTCAGTCTGTCTGAAGAGACAGAGTTGAGACCACAGTAGCGTTTTGACTTCTTTATTTCTTCACTGCTTCTGCATTCCATTCCTGCCATCTCTGAGCTTGAGACAACATCTAGTCTGTACAAGGCATGCTCTGAGCACACAAAAGCTTGAGTGGCTATGGGCCAATGATCAGAAAAAAGACCAAGCCTTGCTTGCACTGCTTCTAAGGGTGTAATAAATACCAATCCGTGTTTCTGATTATTAAATGAATTATTTGATTTTACAGTTCCAGAATGTTCTACATCAAAGGTATAGACATTCTCTTCTGTATCTGTATCTCTATTGATGACCACTATTGCATCATTAATCCGTTCAGTTCCGACCGATGTCATCGTGGAGTGCCTCTATCAGATTATTATATTATGGTCATCATATTATTTTGTAAGTCCAATCTATGCCTCACCTCAAAATCCAAAATTGTGAACAACTTCTCATCTTTTTGTCGGTTAGTAATACTGGTAAATATCTCTTGTAAACTTTCTTGCTGGTTTGTCTTTTTTCTCTTAAATATTTCATGTCCTAAGTTCATATCGCCCACAATGGCATCAGCAGACTTGAGATGTTTGTATAAATTAACTTGTTGTTTTTTGATATTCTCATACTCTTCTTGTCGAATTATTTTTGTTTTTTCTAGTTTTGTGTTCTGGATACACACTTGCCAATATTTAGAATTGCTATTTTCAATATTCTTTTCTCCCTTTTCTACAATCTTGGGATCTTGACTTCTTAATTGTGCTATGACTTCAAGAAGCCTCTGTACTTGGCGTGGCGCTCTTGCTACAAGCTCTTTGCTCACAATCTTGTCTTTTGGATTTGTATGGAGGACGATCAGATTAGGACCTCTATGTTGGCCATCTGAACACATGAGAACATTATTGGGATGCCGGTACCCACTTTTATCTATTGGTACAACATACAGAGCACTTCTATCCTCAGTAGCCTGTATTTTTGTTGCAGCAGAATCTGAATCATAGCAGTTCGAATAATGAAATGGATATAATTCAAGCTTTTCGTAGTATTCCTTTTTAAAGAAGATGATCACGCCCTCATCATCAATTACCCCTCGGATGGCGTTGTGACTATTAGAGAGACATTTTAAGACGTTGAGCTCAAGGGTACACATCTTAATAGTGCATTCTAGAAGTATAATAATGTCGTAATATTGAAAAAGATTCAACAGGACTTCCACATCTTCGGCCTCTTTTGCTTTAAAGTCGTGTGTATTCCATACAAGAATCCATCTATTCCCCCTATCTTCGACGTCAGGTTTGGAGACGATGTATTTGGGTCTGGATTGTGCTTTTGATTTCACCATTTCTTGTACAAATTTCCCAATTTCAATCAACTCGTCGGACTCAATGGTGAGACCGGCCAGTTTTAGATCTAAGGATTGTGCGTCCATTATGTCGATGATGTGGGATTGTTTTTGTCACGAACCACAGTTGCGTTGTAGTTTGAACGTTAAAAAAAATTTGCGGGAAACTGCACTTTTCACAAGTAAACAAACAAAAGCATCAAGACATGAGAAGCGAAGGAGAGTATACATCAGATGAGGAAGAGGGAGAGGAATACTCCTCTCCTACGCCAATCAAAGCACAACACATATACAATAAGCTGAAAGAGATCGGTATGTTGGACTGGGCAAAACACACAGATTGGACTTCTTGGCAATCTGCCCTCAGTGTGGCTGGTGTTCGATTTATAGGAGATTCTGGATATAAGGAGGGTGAGCAAGAGGCACAGGTGTTGATGACACAATACCACTTATTTGGTAAGAATACTCAAAAAAGGTCCTGATCATAGATAAATAGTGAATAGGAAAAAACACCCAAACCGCACGAGAACAAGCCAAAAAAGAGTATCAACAGCGGGATGAGAGACTCTTTGGGAGAGCGAATGAAGTGCTCGTGAAGTAAATAAATGATATATAATTCATGTATTGAATGTTGTTTGATTGAGATGGCCATCTCATTTCTAGTGCAACAATCCCACGAGGATCATTCCACGCCGCGTAAGCTGCTTTTGTTTTCATCTGGATCTTTTGACATAGTTTTTTACTTATAACGATAGCATTATTTATATTTAATCTTTCATCGATTGGAAGATACTATTGTCAATTTATCTTTAGATTCTTCTCCTGTGATTATACCTTTTTTTTGTTTCATTGTGATTTGATATAATTGTATTCATTATTATAATTTATAATAAGTAATAGTAATTTGTTTTTCTCTAATTTATTTGCAACGTTTGCTAATTGAAATCAATTCAATTACTGGCTAATCGATCTCACCTGACTTCCGACGACCACCCAAAAATTTATTACCGTTTTACATCACGGTTTTTAACGAGGATTCAAACCAAATGGGATGGCCTTCCCTTCCATGAAACGACATCAATCGAGATGAGCTCCAAGGCTTGCAATAATTGCAAGAAATCACATCTTTCTTGTGATGGAGGTATATCGAACAGTGGGTTCAATCATCTCAAATATGCAGCCCGACCCTGCCAGACATGCATCAGAAGGAAGCTTGCAGATTCTTGTTGCAATATTCAAAGGAAACGAAGAAGAACGACAGATGACTTCTTGGCAAAGGATCAGAACTGCGGCACAGATCCATCCCTAATGGTAATCAGAATCAATCACTGATCTCTCCAATGATGAAATCCAGATTCACTTGATCGATCCAGATCAGTCAACATCACACAAACAAATAAATCCAATTTTGGCCTCAGATCAGAAAGAAGAGCAGAATGACGTGAGAGAACTACTGGCAGAGTTAGATATTTTAATGGCTAATTTTGACGGTGATCTTGCTGAGGATTTCCCACACAACATGTCCTCTTTCAATAATCCATCGAGTAAGTGCAAGTTATAAGCGAAATCTTTGAGATTGTGACCTCTTCAGAATCAAATGTCTCTACGCTGGAGATGTACAAGGCCAACCAAGAGGAAGACGAAATACACATTAGAGAAGCATTAGATTATGGAATGTCTAGGTGCGCGTCGTTCGTTCACCTTGTTTTATCTGTGGCTTTGCCGCGATAATCCGTTTTCTGTGGATATTATGGTTTGAGTCAAGTCCAGAAATAATACTTCATGGTGTCAATGCATGATGTAAAAATAAATTACTGTCGTCATAAAATAATGCATTTAAATAAAATTGAAAACAAAAGAGGATGGCTCAGCGACCGCCACGACTTTGAAACGCAAAAATCGATCACTAGAATATTGCACTTAAAGAGGACGATCATCGATTTCATCAATGTACAACAGCGTGAGACAATGCAAAGAGAGGTGCAGGAGCAAGTAGCGGTGAGTGCCAGGTTGACATGTCATCTTGACATGTGTCAGATGTACAAAGATATTGCGGATAAGGCGAGGATACCTGGTTTCGTTTGCAGTGGTTACGGTGTTGTGGAGCACATGAACGAGGCGTTCTTGGAACTGACTGGATTTTCTGAGAAAATTCCTGCTGAACCCAACAGACACCTCCTGTTTGACATGTTTTACATTGGGGACATTAATGATCCCATCATCAGGGTACATCTCATCACTTCAAACAATTCTGAAGGAATTTTGCAGAGATTTAGACAGGACATGTTCTTTCCAGTCATGGATTGCGTCGTGCCCGTTTGGGTGATTTCTTAATCAAAATGTTCTCATCGAGACTGATGAGCATGCAGCTGCGGATATGGAAAGACAATAAAAACATTGTGAATTTAAAGAAGACCAACCTCAACAATCATGAAGAGAAAGAACTGTATGCTGAAGGCAAGAAACCTCGAAGACATTACCTCTACATTGATTTTCTGAAGCGGGCAGGGACTTTGTCTTTGGTTCTTTCAAAGGACCGGATGGGACTAACCGTTGTCACGTACTACACATTCATGATTAGTCCCACTATCTTAAGGAGCAAGGGCACAAATTACACTTTATAAATAAATTGATGGTGGATGAATTTACGAGAAATAATCATGCACGCTCTCAGATTTCATTCGAAGGAAAGAATCAATGATCAATGATCATCAATGAGTCCTCAACTCCATTTGTGGCCTTGGGGTTGTCTACATTTTTGAACAGACTTTCGATGACGAAATGTTGCTCTTCTTTTCGTTCAAAATTCCGAAAAAATCGAAACAAAGAGCAACATTTCGTCATAGAAAGGTCCGTAATGGATCAGATAAAGAAATTCACTGCGTGTGGGAACTGCAAGAAATCACATCTGTCCTGTGATGAGGGTGAGATAATGATCATCATCCCAACTTACGTCTCATATCAGCTCGACCTTGCCAAAGGTGCGTTAAGAAGGATATCGGCCATAGTTGTGTGGACAGTGTGCCTCAAAAAAGAGGAAGAAAAATGAATCAAGAGGCAGTTGTGATCAAACACCGAAGAGTCAGATCAGAAGTACGAGTCTCTCGTCCTTTTGTTTCGCTCATTGATGTCAGGACGCAGTAATACCATCACAATTTGGAGCAGAATACGACACAACTGCACAATATCCAAATCCAAACAATGTTACACCAACACTAACACCAATACACCATCAACCAATGTGATCCGTAAACAATCCTTCTTCTCTTAATCACCACAGATCAAACCAGGCGAGCCCTACAGCAATAATCAATTTCGAGAACGAACTGTCTATGATCGAAGCCTTATTTTCTGCGGATCGGCTCATTGAATGTAAGTGGCCGCAAGCTCTAGCATGAAGAATCATCTCATCTCAGGGGATGGTGATCCTTACACGACCACTACTTTTGAATTGGAGAACAAGCTTTTAAATGACTGGTTGGTACTTGCAAAGAGACGGTGCGCTGATTTCATTCCTGTTCATTCGTGTTGTGATTCTCATTCTTTTAGAGGATGGATTCATTCTCCCCTTGATGCGACTGTCTTGGTCGAGAACATCACCAAAAAAATGAAAAAAAGGGCGGCCATTGCTTCCTTCATCACAGAACAACAAAGAAACAAGATGAGGGAGGAGATCCAAGAGAAGATCAAGGTGGGCGTCTCGATCATGCATCATCATCCCTGACTTACCCAGATGTATTCTGATATATCAGATCATATGGAGGTGCCTGGTGTTGTGTGGGGTCCTTTTGGCGTTGTAAAACACGTCAACACAGCCTTCTACTCCATGTCGGGATTTTCTGAGAAACTTCCCTCAAATATAACATCATGTTTACTTCTCGATATGTTTTATTTAGGTGACCCACAAGACCCAGCGACAAAGGTGAAATTTCACCGAAATTTCAGTCACTGGAATGTACACTGAAGTAACGTGAAGCTCACCCGAAAAGATTTTTTTGAACCGTCAGGAAATCATTTGGTCAAAGTCTGGGTGGGTTTTTCAACATTGACAGGAGTTGTAAGCAAGTCTAAGACTATTTCAGCTGAGGGCTTGGAAAGACGAACAGAACCTCTCGAGTTTAAAACTAATTAATAAAGAGAACGGTCAAGAGGAGCTCTATATCGAAGGTAAGTGGAGTTGTGGTATACAGACCATATGTTTTTCAACGTGGCAAATCTACAACCCAAAAAATTCATGCAGAAAAATCTGCAAGACGAATAGAATTGAGAGAGTCAGGGACATTGTGTCTGACAGACTGCTACGATCTGATGGGCTTCCCGACAGTGACCTACGCTACATTCATGCCAAACCCGAACCTGCTGCAGAACGCCATCAGGCGAGAAAATGTATAGATTTTTCAAATTTGAAATCTTCGAATGTTTATTTTCAAATTTATTCTTCGGTCGAAGAATGATTTCAGAACCTCTTATTCTGAATCTTCGACAACCGATCAATCGCACATCTTCATGGTGCATCATTTCCTGTATGAGGATTCTGCTCGCCAGAAATGTTTGTCTTCTTAGCTGATACCATGGCACATCAGATTCATCCAATTTACTGATTGGCCTCAACAACATGCAATCGATTGTTGACGCATTGTGGCGGTTTGTTTCTTGCAATCAGTTAAAAAATTTCCAGAGAGTCTCTTGGCCTACAAAATTCTGGGTTTATGGTTTATTGATGGAGCTCATTCTTTTTTCTGGAAATGGATCATGGTGATGGTGCAATTGTCCGCTGATTTGCTCATCAGTTTGTGTCTATCGGTGCTGTGTTTGGACAGTCTCTGGCACAATGCTTGAACGCCTTCTGAATCCAAAACTTGCCAATGTTCTTTCAAAAATTCTGCAACTTCTTCGTTGGTGAAGATCTCCCAGAGTCCATCAGATGCAATGATGACCAGGTCATCTTCTTTCACCTCTGTCTCTGTCACTTCTGGTGTGGATATAACCTGTCAGATGTCAGATGTTAAGATGTCAGAATGACATGTCACCCCATATTTACGTAGGACGGGGTGACCGAGGGCTCTGGACATGTTGAGTGCTAATTTGTTATCTACAATTGTCTCTGTAGAATAGTCTGATTCATCAGGGCACACTACAACCTGTCAGATTTTTCATTTCAATAAAAAAGTGATTTTCGGTGGGTCAGTTTTTTTTTAAATCTCACATCACAAAAAAATCTTGAATTTCAAATTTAGATTTAAATAAAAATTGGCAATAATATAATTGTAAAAGATAAAAAAACTAACCTCTGAGCACTTTACTTCTGCCGATTACCACCCTTCCCTTGGATGTGGCTCTTATCCTTTCACATTCGTCTTGTCTGCTCAACGCATGATCAAGTGACAGCTCCAGAATCTGAACTTGATCTACAACAGGGGTATGTACATGTGGGGTTGGGGAGTTTGAGACGGGAGTGGTGATATCTACAATTGTCGTTTCGGAAACTGTCTGTACAACGGGAGATTTTTTCTTGTTCTTGGTCCTCTTCTGAAAAATTTCAATAATCTTCTCGGAAATATCACGGAAGTTTCTCAGAAAGATTCTTGAATCTTCTCACATTGGGGGAGGGGGAGGGAGCAGGGGCAGTGGGGGCAGACTCAATTGTTTGGTCCGTTTTTTGCTTCTTTATTGATCGGAATAAAACACATCTCGTGTCCCCAACATTCGCAACCACCTCATCATTTCAATTCGACAAAATACAATATTATATATATTTTTGAAAAATATATATTATATATATTATATATATTTTCAAATAGAAGATTTTTTTCAAAAAATTAATTTCCAGGAATTTCAGAAATTTTTTACAAAAATAAATGATCAAATTCTGAAAATCTTTGAAATGTCAGACTCACAATCTTAGTGGGCTTCGTGGCGTCCAGCCAGTTAACGAGAAGTGCCACGTTAGCTGTCGTGCCGTACTCTTTATTCTGCGATTCGCATTCCTGCAACAACATCCGGTCCGACTCGGAAATCGCGGAAATTAATTTTTCTTTTAAATCTTCCTCCGATGAGTCTGCCGGAACCTTCTCAGAATCAGAAAATTTTATCCGGAAGAAATTTCTGAATAGATTATCCTCACTCTTCGCATGAAATTTGCAGTCTCAGCGCTGCATAGTTCTGCCGCACTTTTGCCTAAAGGTCCGTGGCTAAATATACAGTTAGAAAAAATCAGAAAAATTTTGTGATATTTTTTTAGACAAAATACAAAAACAGAAATATTTTGAATTTCAGAATTAAATTTTTGTAAAAATGAAAAAAATACCCATCCCAAACTCCCCAGATGGGAACTCTCACACCGCTAAAACTATTTCTAGCATCTGCTCTATTGCCTCTCGTCCTCTTTGTGGGCGATTCAATGGGTGGTGGCTGCAGTAATGACTTGGATGATATGGGACCCATACTGTCATCTTGGTTCTCTTCTCTATCCCCTGTTAACGGATTAGACATCACGATAATGAATCAAATCAATCTGTTGATTTACCTCTTCGAGTAACATGAGAGCATGTAAATTCAAGATCGTGCCTATCTTCTGTTGGTCCTGCAGGCTGGCTCAGAACAGCCACTCTAGATTTCCTCTTTGGAGTGCTCGGAGGTGTCGAGTTTGTGCTGGTGTTTGTATTTCCAGGAATGACCTCCGATGGGACAACATCCATATGAGCCATTTGTTCTTGATTATCAGGGATCATTGATTCTTGTTTATGTATGACTTCTTCTTTCTCTGATGTTGAGGATGATACATCTTCTAATTCAGTCACAAAAAGTGTTTTGGGTAGTTGTACGGTTGTGATCTCAGTCTCCACTGTTTCTGTTGCCGTCGTGTTGATCGTTGATTCTGGAGAATCTTGCACCATAGGATCAATGGATGCTTCTTTAGGCATATCTGTGTCTGTAGTGGTGCATTCTTGACCTTTAGAGGCACATCTTTTGCAAGGCCTTGATACATCGCAAGACCGCTTAGAACTACGACAAGTTGTGCAAGCACGAAATCTCGTATTTTTCGTTGGCTTCATCCTCTCTATGGTCGTTTGGTGCGTGACCGTTGCGAAAGATGAAAATTTTGTTTTCGAAAAAAGCGGGAGCTCCACACCACACTTACATCGTTAGGACATAGAGTCTATTAAAGTGACTGTCTTGCTTTATTCTCATTCGAGGAAATGAGCTTCCTGAGGGAGGACCTCGAAAACAAAGTGAGGCCAATAGACATCAATGGGACAGAGGAAGCCAGACCTCTCTCCCCGATCTTCTCACTGTCCAAGAAATATGAGGTCAGCATCATCTGACATGTTCATTCTTATAGTCGAATTAGAAGGCTGCACTGATCAATCCGGAACCAGTATTGAGTCCACTGATCAAAGACACCAAGAAAGGTGACACGATTTGCACCAATGGAAGTTTGACAATTCGCTTAGAACATTCCGCCTCACCTATGGGATTGGAAGCGATGACAAAGAGATTAGTGAAAGAGAGACAAAAGTCAAAACGTTTAGAAGACACCGTCGATTCTCAGGTGCCTCGAAATAGTATTTCGTTGTGGATATTCATCATCAATGTCCATCTTTTAGATTAATGAGCTGAATATATTCAGCGGTCTGAAATAGAAAATCTGAAGAATCAGCTCGCTCAAATGCAGGAGGCAAAACGAACAGCCGATTTATCACCGAAGAATCAAAATCAGATCCTATTAACACCGAGAAGAGACACAATGAATGATCAGGTGATCTCATCTCCTCATTCCGCCTCTAAATAAATTCAGATGAATAAAAACAAGCTACCATTACCAAGGACAGATCTTAAACAGAGTACTGGTTGGAGGACAGGGAGAGTACAGGTGATGACGTCATCACCTCTCGTGTATTTTTAAACTCCTTTTGCTTTAAAATGGTGTTGTAGATTGACGTGTACAGTTAAACAGAACAATAAGTGAATGGAGTGATGATGACATACCTTTTGCCATGGACTCTGTCGACAATGTACAAACTGTACAGAAAGGACATTCTGACCGTTGTAGATCGAACCCACACCGGTATTAGAGATAACTCCAGAAAAAGGGTTGAGGGATTCTTCATTATTGTGGAAAAATAATTCCAACGGCTCGAGCAGTACCAAGTATGATTTCCATCTACAACACTGTAAACCACTCTCAAAAAACTTTACAAAATGATGAAAAGAAATTGACAAGGAAAGGGAGCATGAGAATTCCAAGGGAATATCACAGGTAGAAGTGTTGGAGAAGATGGTGATGGAGCTGGAGATAGAGCTAGAAGACAAGACGAACAGAGTGACCGACTTGGAGGCACAAGTGAAGAGAACTTCAATTTTGTATTGGAAGACGATGAACGAAAAACTGTGAGAAGATTCAAAATTTGAATTTTAAATTTTGCAACTATTTTTAAATTATGAAGTATGAGATTTTTTGTAAATTGAAATTCACGAAAATTTTTCTTTTGTAGAGAATAGAAAGGTAATGAAAAACAGAAAACAGGATGTAGACATAGAGACACAACGCAAGAGACAGAGTATACTAGAGAGGGAGATATCATATAAAGACAACCTTCTATCAGAAAAGTACGTCGTTGTAGAGGGACACTCCCTATGTCCTTTTATTCAATTTCAATCCTATTTTGAGAAAAAAATAAAAAAATGAAAAAAAATAAAAAAATAAAAATTCTTCTTAATAAAAATCCAGAGAGAATCAGATAAAAACGATGACAGCGGATGTATCGTCTAAAAGTGAATCCAACTACAAGATGGCCATGAAATTGATCAATTTACAAACCAAAATCTCAAACGTCGAGATACAGCTGCGGCGTTTTCCGGTCAAAAAAGTTTACAGACTGTACTCAAATGCGGACGTAGAGGTGACTACACAATTGTAGATTTGTCTTGGTCGTATAATGATGACGTAATTGTGTTGACAATGGTTAAAATTTTTGTGCCTGGAGAATATTTAATCATGATTTGTACGAAAAGGATAATCTTCCCTGTCATTTCTATGGATATGGATGCATTTGCGTATCTTTTTGGTGATTTACGGCAAGACGCAGCAAAGATAAAAATTGTGAATGATAAAACCATCGAAGATAATAATAGCACAGATCACACTGTTGAAGAATCCGAGCAATGGAGCATTGTCCATAGATGTTTTGGAGAGCGGGAGGCATTTGAATAGGCCACTAAAGACAATACAAAACCTTCAAAATGCAGAGAATAGATTCATAGTATATTACGGGGTGAGTCTATTTTTGGTGAAGATGTGATGTGACAACACCAAGTACTTTTATGATATCAATACATCTCGATGAGATATCTTAATTGTACAGGATGGGTCATACGACACATTCGAGAGTGAGATTTCAACGGACATCGTGTCGGCGATCCAAGAGATAGTGGAGAATTACCGCAACACATAGAGGAATTATTTGAATATAAATTGAGACAGTTAGAGTATTCTTGATGTATATTTTACATCTCAACGCTATTATCTGCCTCCCAAGGGGGAAGTCAAATATGCCAGACTGAGCAAAACGCAAAGTTCCGTACGCCACACGCCACATCAGTTTTCTGCGTGTTTCCCGTGAAATTTCAAAGTGGTCCAAGGGCATTAAAATAATTTGGTGATTTGGGGAGTGTCTCAGAAAGAACACCGCAAACTCGTCACATCACAGAGTATTTTTATTCCATAGGACCACTTTTTTTTGGAAATTACGGCGTGTCACGAACCAGGACTTTGCGTTTTGCTCATTGTGTCAAAAATTGTCAAAATTTGCCAAATTGAAAAACAACTCTGTTTTTGTGTACGCGAAACCTACTGTCGTTTCTCACTGCTGTAGCCAATAAAACCAGTCAACGTCGACTTAACCAAAAATTATTCGTTTCGTTTCTTTCTTAAATTGTAAGTGTAAATCACCAAAAGGTGAACCAGTCCAATTTCCGTCTTTGCCGAAGAGACGCTCAACTCCTGGGAATCAGACCCACCCATGGGTATCTGATGTATATTTCACGATAATCAGCAAAAGAGTTCGTCACGAGGGCTTCCCAAGTGGTCTCCCACCTTAGTACTGGCCTCGCTCAGACACGCTTGACTTCGCAGTGCGGCAAGGGATGCGGTAGACTGTGTCGATATGAACGAACCCATAAATACGTCTTGTTTTCCGATGGCATAGCCAATAAGTAGTTGAAAATGTATGCAAAAATGAATATTCATCTAAAATAATTCACATATAATTGAAAAAATACCATAATCGCCCGCTTCACTGACTACGCCGTCCCCCATTGCACCAAAGAATTCTCTACAACGATAACTATTGCACACAACCCATCGATTGGCTTCTCGTAACAAAGTTCGTGGGATACCTACACCAAGTTGGTGAAACATCTGGGAACCGGCAATTCCACGAAATCGAAAGACATAGACGCAGACCCGGGGCCCCCGCATATTTCTGAAAAGAACCCATCCCAACAGATTTTCTCCCAAACAGTTGGCAGGAGTGCGCAATCTATGTGAGAGATTCAGTTCAATTGTTAGAAATTTATAATGTTATTTAAATATGTTTTATTTGAATTGTTTGCGGCAATGTGGCCCATCTTAAAAACCTTGTAGCAAAACCCATATTACCCTGCGGACACGAATTTGTACGATTTTCAAAATGAAAAACAATTGTGATAACTAACGTTCACCTATCGCATGGCAACTGGTGATATGCACAAACACGTGTCCGCCGGGGAAGACAAGAAAAATATAAAATCTTGTTTTCATTTGAGGAATGTGTCACCTGATCGACTACGCATTGAAATATCTTTAGACAGTTATTATTACAGTTTATTCCAAAATTGACAAGTCTTAAAGGATCCGTCATTGAAGATACGGCCACATGGGGAAGATAAGGTCAAGCCGTAACCTCAACTCGGGGCTTTCAACTTGAAAAAGCTCAGAATAACCCGACTTTTTGTTTCTCTGAATTCTTCTTGAACACTGGGAGTTTGGCAAACTCCGCCTTTGTCATTTTGAAAACAGTTGTGAATTCGGCATCAGAAAGATATGTCTGTTCAAAATCAGATTCAATATTCAAATAAAGAAAAGGGCGGGAATATCACCTCAAGAGCCTTGACGTCAACTCCGAGAGGTGCGGGTCTCTTCTTCAGTTGTTCAAGGGTGTAAGTGGATCCGGCAGGTGTGGGTGCCGGGGCAGCGGCAGCGGCAGGGGCAGCGGGTGAGGCTGGTCCGGGCCTAGGTGCGGGGGGTTGGGGTCTCGCACCAGGTCCGGGGGCAGCCTTCACAGGGGGTGGGAGGGCGGCACCAGCCGTGGCGGAGGGTGCGGCGGGACCGGGTCTCAAAACGGGTGCGGGGGCTGGTGCTGGTCTAGAAAAGGGTGCGGGAGCAGAGGCAACCGGGCTGGCGGGTTGTGGGCGTCCAGGGGCGGGGGGTTGAGGACGGCCAACTGGGGAGGCACCTGGGGGGGTAGGCTGGGGTCTGCCTGATGCAGGGCCGGGTGCGGAGGGCTGTGGGCGACCGGGGATAGGTTTTGCCCTGGCCTGGTCTTGGGAAACATTGGTGTTTGCGTCCTTGTACTCTGCCTTACGGATGTTTCCGAGCTTCTTCTGCTCAGACTCCAAATCCTTCTGCAACTTCAAGATACGTGCCTGTACATTTGAGCGTCTACAACGATGATGTACAGAATTCTACTCACTTGTGCCTCCATCTCGTCCCTTCTGGCCTGAGTGAGGGAGAGATTCGAATAGTCCACCGTGTTGGCGGCTTCCTCCTCCTGCTTACTGGGCTTGGCGGCGTCGACAAGTGTCTGGGTCGCGTTGGAAACGGCCTTGGCAGCTTCTGTGAGCTTCTTCTGTGTCGGGGAGAAAGGATCCGCCTTTGTTCTGGATGCAAACACCAGACGTGCTGCGCGGTTCAGTTTTTGACGGTCTACAACGATGGTATTTTACCTGTGGCACCAGCGACACCCTTTGCGGCAGCGACGAGGGTCTCTTCTTCGACTTTGCCTTGGGTGACTTGGTTTGCTGCGGAGACAAGCTCTCGGACAGATCCTGCCACTGACTGAGAAGCAGAGATGAGTCCCTTGGCCCAAGCGGGATCTCTCTTGTACACAGATTGTTGCTAAAATAGCTCAGTATACTGAAAACTCCGAGAAATTTCGGGGGTATTCACCTGTGTGGATTTTCCGGAGGCGACGAGCTCCTTCTGTGCAGAAGTGGCAGCTGACACGAGGGTACCTGTCGCCGTGGTGATGGCCCTGGCGGCGTCCAGAATAGCCTCCCCGATCTCCTCGTCTGGGAGTGGAGTGTCCTTGTTTTGTCTCGCCTCTATCTGTCTTCTCTTGGCGTCCAAGAGGGTTCTGGCGGCGTCCTCGATGGCTGCGGCACAATTCATTAGCTCTCTCTCGGCGAGCTGCTCCAGCTCGTCGGTCTGCTGGAACAACTTGAGGGCCTCCTCCGAACCTTTCATGCGTAAGTTTTCATCGGGCGCGAATATTCGTGACGGTAGGATATCGGCACGAAAATTTGTGACGGGCACGAATCGTGGAGACGGAAAGATTACCTGGGAGGACCTTGGAAGCCTCCACGAGATCTCCGATGGCGGAGACGACAGCATCTGAAGCCTCTGAAGTGGCCAGCTGTGTGTCTGGTGTTTGATTCTTTCTCTGCTGCTTGGCAGCCTCCAAGAAGGTAGCTGTCGCGTCCACGGCTCTCTTTGTGGTATCTGTCAAGTTCTTGCCGTTCTGGGGGTTGGTGAGGCGGGTAGCGCCCTTCGCGTTGGCGACCAAAGTCTTTGCGTGTACAGAAGACTCGTTGGCTCCTGTGACCACCTGATGACGTCATCCACACGAAAAAATGGCGGGAAATGCACATACCTTGACACCTTCCTCGGGGGATGAGATTCCGGCCACAATGGAAGAGATGGCATCAGCGAGACCCTGCAGACGTCATCAAAGATATCTCAACCATATGAAAAATCACCTTGGCGGACTTCAACACATCTGTAGCTCCAGCTTGTCCATTTGCGGGGATCTTGGCGAAATCTGTAGATGTCTGCACGACCAGCTTTCTGTTGGCCTCGAGCTCCTTGATGCCAGAAGATCCGGCGGCTGCAGCGTTGGAGGCGACGGTCGTGAACTCTTTCAGCACGTTCTGCGCCTTGGCAAGAGCGGCTGCGAGCTCCTTCTTCGCCTGATTTGGTCAGTACATTTAGAAGATAAAGATGATGGAGAGGCCACCTCTGGGTTCTTGGAGTCTTTCTGAACGTTTCCTGCAGCAGACAAGAGGGCTTGTTCTGCGGTACCGACTTGCTTGGCACCGATGAGGATCTCTTGCTGGTTGAGTAGTGACGTCATCAAAGAAGCGGCGTTCTTGGACTCTTTAGAGATCACTTCAAACTTGGCGCTGACATCCTCTGCGGCCTGTAAAATGTTCAGAAAAATGACGTCTACAACGATGTAAAAGAAGACTCTTACGTTTCCGAGCTCGTCAGGGCTGCCGGTTGCGGCCTTGTTCACAGAGCTGTTTGTGGTCTCTAATGCCTTCACAGCCTGCATCAACTTGGCTTGTACGTCATCAATGTCCAATTCGTCATTCTCCGGCTGCAATTGTCCAGTAGCGGCGTACAGAGCGGCAGAGTCGAGCTCTACGGCACTTCGGTTAATGGAATCCACGGCAGCTTCACATTTGATCTCGCCAGTAGCTCCTGCCTTTATAGAGGCAACGAGGGACTGAATGGCATCGTTGACTTCCTTGTATGTCTTGGACATGTCTTGCTGTGATTTGGCATTCTTGGGGTCGGCAGCCACCTGCTTGGCGTTTTGTACGATCTTGGTACTGGCGGCGACCACGAGACCTGCAGACTTCAAGAGATCAGCCTTGGCCTTGTTGTCTGTCATAGACTGGGTTGCCTCCACGGTAGTTCCCACAAAGTTTGGCATTGTCGCCGCGACCTGAAATATTTCAGAATTTTTAGGATCTACAACGGTGTAGACATACCTTCTTGGACTGGCTTCCGACTTCTTGTGGACTGGTCTTGGCGGTAGCGACCACCTTGGAGATGTTGTTGACGAGGTCCTTCGCGATATCTTGCAGTTCTTTCTGACTCTGTGCGTAGCTCTTGTTGGAGGGTGGTGCGGGTTGTGTCAATTTTCTTCCCGCCTCTAGAATGGCCCTGGACGCCTCATCACAGTCACGTGACGCGATGACGGCACCCTTGAGTGAGGCGAGAAGTTTCGAGATTGCACCGGAAGCATTCTTCGCGGCGGCCACGATGGAGTTCTGGTCTCCCGACTTGCAGCCCCTCATCAGCTCTAAAATGGTGTCTGCCACGTGTTTGGCGAGTTGTAGATTCTCCTGCTGTTTGGTGGGGTCGGACATTGTACCGGCAGCCATCTTGGAAGTTGTGGCTAAGTTGGTAACCAGGTCTGACATGGTCTTGGCAGCCTTCACCAGGGCGTTGGGACTCTCCTTCTGTGCGGTCATGAGGTCTCGGATTCCGTTGGCCAATTCTTTGGTCAACTCGACAATCTCCTCTTCGAGTGCCTGTGTTGTCTTCCCTGGTGGTGCGGTGTTCTCCAACAGACCCACGGTGGCTGAGATGGCGGCGGAGTCCAGCTCCGCGATGGCGGCTGACACCTTCTCGATAAACTCGTCGAGGTCTGCCTCTCCCAAAGCCTTTGCGGCTTCCAACAGTGCCTTAATGGACACACCGACGTTTCTGCGGACGTCATCATCTCGTTGTAGATCGTCCGTCTATACAATAGTTTGGGTAGAAAAATTGTTCGATAAGATTTAAAAACAAACCTGGCCTGAGCAGTGAGCTCTCCCTGGGCTTCCACACCGGTGGGGTGCTTCAGTACCTCCTTTGATGCGGTGATCATACCCGTGGTGTTGTTTGATGTATCTCTCACTGCCAACAACAATTTCACCCCCTTTCCTGTTCCCTTCTTCGAGCTGGCGTGTCCGCTCAGCTTTCCTATGATGACGTCAGACCGCGTCATTTTGGCGGGAATTGTGGTGAGATGTACGTACCAACGTTGGCGAGCAGGTCGTTCTTGGCGTCCTTGAGTGCCTTGATAGATTGGGGTGTCTTTGTGGTGGCGGCGTCCTTCGCCTTAGCGACAAGGTTAGTTGTAGATGTCGCAATGGCTTGTGCCAGGGGTGCGAAGCGGGCATTCAGACTCGGGTCAGAAGCCATTGCCTCCTTCATCTTGGCGATCAGAAGCTGTCACATGTCATGCTGTGTACATATGATGACGTCATACCTGGGTGCCGGTGGTGACGTCCTTGGCAGATTTGACAATCATCTGCTTGGCGTTTGGATCCTTGGATTCACAAGCGGCAGATAGAGCCTCAGCAGCAAGTCTGACATCCTCAGAGGGGGAGCTGAGGGGCGAGTTGCCATCTACAACGAGTCAGAAAAATAAGCGTCGGAAGAAATCGAACCTTGGTCGGAGGCGGCGAGGCCTTCAGCAGCGATGGCGATGGTGCTAAGAGCAGAAGCAGCATCCTTGGCGAGAGATCCCAACTTCTCCGGGTCTGTTCTTGCCGCAACGATGACCTGTCATCCTTTAATTCTCCTCGAAATTTCGTGGGAATTTCAAGACTCACATTCTTGGTGGTCTCAGCAAGTCTGGTGGTGGCTCTCTTGAGCTCCGCGAGGTCGCTGTGTGCATCTCCGGTGGGTCTTGACGTGCCACTTCCGATGTTGGCTGTGATCCTGCGATATCTCAGCGAAAATCGTTGTAGACAAGGAGAAACTCACTGTGCGACGGTCTTCAGCGCGTCGTCCGCACCCTTTTGGCCGGGGGAAGCTGCGTTTAAGACTTGGAGGAGGTGGTTGAGCGCCTCAGAACAGGCGAAGGCGGCAGAATCTAATTCTACAATGCTCTCTTGGCTTCTGCCGAGAGCGTCTTTGGACGCCACGACGAGGGCGGAGATAGCCTTGTTTGATCAGAATCTGCATTAAAATTTCTGTGAAATTTCTCACCTGTACAGCCTCGCTTGTTCCATGAACGAGCTCGTTGGAAGTCTGCTGTGTGGGTGATGAACCTGGACAATGTTATTTTCTCTCGTTGTAGATGCGTCTCATTGCTTTAAAACACTGCAATATGATGTCTCGTCTCAATTCCTCACCAGCTGCTGCGTTGGCTGCAGCAATGAGAGGAGGCACAAGCGATGCCGTAGTCTTCGCAGAAGGACCCAAAGCCTTAGGATTCGACTTGGCCGCAGACGCCAAAGTGTAAGTCGCAGTCTGCGTGGCCTTGATCGCATTTTCCAGTTCTTCGGAATGTGCGGGGAATTCTTTCTGGTTGCCCTTGGATACCTTCAATTTTCCGAGAGCATTTCGGATGGCGAGGTCAGCCTCCTCACAGTCACGGCCACCTCCAGCTCCACCTCTGGCAGCAGCCAAGAGCTTGTTCAATGTTTCTTGAAGACGGCTGCTGGCATCGGCGACATTCTGGGATAATGATGGATCATCAGGTGATGATGTCTGTGATCGGGCAGACAATAAGAGTCCTCTGGCGTCACGTGACACGTCCTTGGCGGCATTGAGCACCGACCTGAGAATTTTCAACGAAACTTTATGGAAATCTACAACGATGTAGATACGCACCTCTGGAAGTTCTTGTCTTGTGTAGTGGAAGCGAGAGCTTTTGATCCGTTTCCGACGTGTCCCATCGCGTCGGCAAACTCCTTGGCACTCGGTCCAAAATTTCCTGGATCGTTAGAAGCCGCGTTAGTTAATGTATCCGAAGCGGCAGAGAACGTCTTCACGGCGTGCTGCAACAATTGCAGGGCTCCCTCAGCAGAAGCTGTCTCAGTCAGAATCTTCCATCTACAACGAGACGAAAAGGATGAATAACAATGACATACAGGCATCTCCGTAGAGGCTTCCGGACTCAACATCGTACAACGCGCCATCGAGGGCAGCCTCTTCAGCACCGATAAGATCGGCTGCCTCGTCGACTTCAGCCAGACCTCTTGAGGCCAAGAGAGCCTTGTTGGCGGCTGTCAATTTGTTCAATGCTTCAGTACAGTTATCTGCGGCTTGTTTCAAAGCACTCTTGTTGGTCGAGTCAGTTATCTTGGGCACAGCTTGTTTGGCATTCGTGATGGCCTTGTATTGCGCCTGATGAAATCAGAACCTTCGGAAATTTCGTTGAAATTTCGCACCTGACATTCTTGGGTCTCGCGGATGAATTCTTCTTGTGCGTTGATGTCTTCAGGATCTCTCTGCACATTCTGCACAGAAGCCAACAACCTTCTTGTCGCTTCGAGAGCGGCAGCGGCACCCGTCCTGAGTAATGCCTGCATGTTGGGATCTTGACAAGTGATGGCAGCAGATCTGGACGCGGTGACAAGACCGATGGTGGCACCCGCCGTTGCCTTGGCGTTGGAGCGTAAAGAGTGTAGCGCGGCCTTCTCCACGGAATCTCCGACGAAAACCATGGCGGCGTCGGCGAGACGCTGGGCTGCCCTCTCCATATCTTGTTGGATTGTTGGGTCAGCAGGGCTTGCTGCGGCCAGTGCGGCGGCATTCTTCAACTAGAAAAATTCAATCTCCAGAAATTTCCGAATTTTCCTAGAAGATTTTTTTAATTCAACTGAAAATCTTTCTAAATTTCTATGAAATCTCACCTTGATGGTGAGCTCAGCGATGGCCTTCGAGCCAGCGAGTAATTCGGCTCTGGTTTGGTCGTCCACCTCTTCCGCCTGCGCCTTCGCAGCCGCGACCAACTTCATAGAAGCGGGTAAAATCAATCTTGTCGACGCGTTGATCAGCTCTGGGTTTCCCTGGGCCCCCATGAGCCTGGCGCTCTCGTCAAAGATGATTCCGGCGGGGACGGTAAATTCTTTGCCAGCGGTTCCGGCCTCTGCCACGTCAGCAGTGGTCAGCAAGTTGGCGATGGCTTCGGAAATATTGACCAAAGCGAAGGCGAAGGGTGAATTCTCGTCTTGGACTTGTGCCAAGGACTTCATGACTCGTCCAGTCTGCGGGGGTTAAAAAATGTCGGGGGAAGGGATCGAACCTTGATCATCTCGGAGGTGGTCATCTGCATCTGGGCTTTGACGGGTGCGGCCATAATGGCGGGAGCGAGGACTTGAGACTCCATAGTGAGTAATTCTGCCAATTGTTTCAAGCGGTCAGAAGCTGCTGACAGATCCTTCTTGGCTTGACCACTGGTCAGCTTGGCGGATTGTACCTGTACACGTCATCACTCACTACAACGAGCTATTCTTTCTCACCTCGGAGATACCGAGGAGGTCGTGTGCGGCTTGGGCGACGCCCTTTGCCGCGTCTATAAATAGCTTTTGGGATGACTCGTCTACAACTTGCCCACGAGACGCGGAGCTCAAGAAAGCGACGGCAGATTCGACAGCCTTCTGTGCTCTGATCATCTTCTGCATCGCCATCGCATCATTAGGGTTGGCCGCCAGTTCATTCACTGCTTGTAACAAGTTTTTGATCGCGTCAACGACAGATTTTGTTCCGTTGATCAGATCTAAATCTTCACTGCCATCTTTACGAACAGCCGCGTTACGTGCGGCAGACAACAAACCCTGCAAAGCCTGTGCAATCTCCGAAGCCCTGCGAATCTTCAGAGAAATTCTCGAGAAATGTCAGAGAAAACTCACTTGGAATCCATTCCAGCCTTGTCGTAGACGTTTGGAGGCAGGACTTGCATCAATTTGGCGAGTCCTTGCATCAAATTATCCGTGTTGGAGGCCAACTGCTTCTTCCATTGTTGTGACGTGAGATTCGTATTTCTCGGAATCAATTCTCCACGGTTCGCCCAGTCGCCTTGATTTTTCAGCGAAATTTCGCGGGTTGTAGACACTCACCAGCCAAGGAGGTTACGTAACCCTGTGCGGTGGAAACGTTTACGGGCAGGGCGCGCTGCGCGCCGCCGGCTCCGGTATTTTTGGCGGCATTCATGCCGGACATGTGATTCATGCTTTGTTGGGCGCCGAATCCGTTGAAGCCACCGACTAACCCTGTGGTGATGCTCGAAATAGCCACAGAGCGAATTGGCGCGATGGGCTCCTCCGTCGCGACCAGGTTGTCGTCTTGTTCCATGGTGAGTGAGGCATCTACAACGGTCAAAAATTCTGACAATCTACAACGAGGCTTCACCGTTTCTCTTCTTGAGAAGGAGATCGATGTATCCACCCAATAGTTTAGACACTTCTTCGGCCTTGTCCGTGGCCAATGTCATGTAATCTTCCTCATGATCTCCAAAGTCGAGAGTCAAGACGGTAGGTGCAGCTGCCCATCTTCTTAACTGTGCTAGTTTGTAGTCCTTTATGCTGTCGCCTGTCTCTTCGTCGACCAGCAAGAGTCCATCTCTAGTGATACCCAATTTCACTTTCCTTTGCTTCTTCGAATTTCTCGTTTGTTGCTGTGGGGGTGAGTGGGGGACGTCATGATGACGTCATCACCTTTACGCTGAAGAAGGTGATACCGTATGTCTTTAGAGATCTGCAGAGCTGTACGTATCTGTATTTGGCCGTGCTGTCTTTTGTTCCAGATAACTTCTTGTGTTCACGCTGGATCATCGGCTCAAGTTTTTTTATGTATTTATGGTACAAAAAGGGCAAGTATTCCTTGTATCTACAATCCGTCAGAAAAAATGGCGGGAAAAGTGACTCACTCTACTTTTCTGTCCTTCACCCAATTTCCGAGAATGATCTGGCATTGTAGAGCGCCAAACATGACGGCTTCATCTTGGGTACAAGGATGTGATCCATTCAGAATGGCGTCACGTGACTATGACATTTCAGAATGAGATCAAAATCATACAGGACTTACCTCCACATAGACGAGATGGAGTGCGAGAGGATCGTCCATGGACACTTGTGCGTCATTAATGAAGAACTTCTTTCTGAATAATAGAATGGCATCATCTGCAACACCCTGCTCGTGCAGTGGTTTTGATTGTGTCAACCAATCCTCTGTAATGAGTCAGAAAATAATAAGTTTGAGAAGTAAGGACCTTTTCCTTCTTCTCTCAGAGAGAACTCGTCAAAATTTGTCATGCTCATCTTCTCTCCAATGACTTTCACAATTTCTTCGACAGTGTTTGTGTCATCTATAAGCATGGTCTTTACTGTCTCATCTTGTAGTTTGATCTTTAGAGGTCTGTGCTTCTTCTTGTACTCGAGGTCATCCTTTTTAGAGTTAGGAGAAAACTTCCAAGAATGTGTGAGATCTTACATTTGGTTGCAGTTCATAGTACTGAAGCATACGATCCTCCTTCAGCCAACGAGCGGTTCTGCGACCTTCTATAGAGGGTTGAAAGAGACCATGATCCTCTCCACCTTCTTCCAATTTCTCTTGGATCTGCCGGATTGCCTCTATGACATACATGCTGGGGGCAAACTTCAACACCTTAACGGCATTGAGGCGGACCACTTTGACTCTCAACGGTAACGACATTGTATCTGTATTATATGTACTATTTCAACTGTCAGATAGACAAACCTATCTCCTCAACATACCGTCCTAATTATTGGTGTAGTGGTTGGTGTCTTTGTAATGAAATAAAGTAGCACTCAAAATCTTCCAAATTCGGTTGGCTCCCTCTTCCCTTTTCCAGGAGTTTCTTGACTTTGGAATCTAAAGATATGCTAACGTTGAAACTGTGCCAAATAAGATAAACGTATCGATAGGCAAGATGTCCACACCCGAAGACGACGGCAACGAAAAAATGTGTTGGTCGGGTGATCATAAACGTTTGGTTATTCGGTAACAACCGTGACGAAGCTGGGGAACACCGTATCATGAACTGTCCGTCTACAACACAAAAAGGGAACACCCAATTTTGAACTTACAGCTCCGTCTGATTGAAATGGATGAGACTACTGCTTGCCCCACTCTGGGCTTTTGAAGAGCAGATACATAGAGGTTATTTTGCACGCAACAGTGTTTTAAGAACCTGAAATACCCGCGGAGAAATAAGTCCGCTGTCAATCACTATATTTCATGTTCTCCGGCTATCAACATTCTCCGCAACCAAAATTGGAACACAGCTGGATGATTTACCTCAGCGAAGAGGTGAACGATTGCTGTATTTTAGCAAATAAACACCAGTCCAAGATCAAAATTCAAAAAATGAACAAAAAATATTCTGCCCTGAATATAGCATTGTTGTTCTTGCCTCAACGCACATTCCTTTCTTCCAATTTGAAGAGCCCTGTCGAGTAATTCATCTTAACACAGACTTTGAGCGAATAAATCCAAAAGTATTTTTAATAGAGGAGGGATATAAATATTCTAATCAACACATGAGGTGAAAATTCTCCAAACAATGAAAGAATATTAATGTCCAATAAGATCTTTAATCTTTGATGCCTTGAAGATTATTTCAAATTTCTCCCTCTTCCTTTTCTTCCTCCTTCATTGCGAGTTCTGATGGTTTGTGATCGGGTTTCAGGTCATCTTTGGGATTCTTATTCATAAGCTTTCTTCTCTTCTTTCTATTTCCTTTTGATGACTTTTCTTGTCGGCGTGCTTCTTGATTTTCTTTTTTTCCTTTATGAATTATGAGACTAAAGTGTCATCATATGAAGATACTCACTCAACATTCTTGCTGCTTCTGATTTGGCAAACATCGCTAACGCTTCATCGGATAGGACCCATTCTACCTGCTCTTCTTCGATAATCTCTCCTTCCTCAACATCATCATAGACTGCATCTCCTGTTGACTCTTCAGCAGTGTGATCCTGGCGTTAGTTAGAAAGGAATGTGCCGTTTCATCCTGGGATATACTTGATAAAATGGAGTCTGAACAGGTGGTTGGTACCAATACGAAAGGTATTGTTGATACTGTTGGAGATAAGCCTGATATTGTCCAAAATAGAGAAACTGAGATCTTGCAATCTGACAATCTTTACAGTTATCACACGTCTCGGTCTCTGCTGTTGTTTCCATGAGACGATCTAGATTGTGATCCTCCTTTGGTGCTGTCCTTTTCCGAGAATGTGCAACTTGTGCACAACCACAAAAAACAACGAACCAAAAATATCATATTTTATTCATTCACCCCATACAAAGAATACAATGACACATGGAGGCACAAACCGACAATCACCAATAATTTACCCTGAGCTGGGGCAACGGCTAGACCCAGAGGCTGATCACCCACACGCCAGTGGTAGGGAGGCCAATTTGCGGCTGAACAAACGAGTAAACGAGATTTTATTCATTCTTCATCTGAGCTGAGGCTCGAGACATGATATATGTCGTTCGTGGCATATGGATGCTCGAAGTTTTCGTCGTGTCCTGTGCTTATCAACTTGTAATTCTAGACATTTTGGCACTTACCGTCGCTCAGGCTCACCGGTTTCCAACCATCTTCTTCTTTCGTTGATGGTTGATTTGGAGCCATTTGGTTTCCAATTTTCATTTCACAAATCTTTTGGAAAGTCGGCCTCTCATTGGTCTCGGTCATCCAGCATCGTTGCATTAAACTGGCAATCTTTGGCTCACAATCGTCATCAATCTGAGGCCTCATGCCAGATCCTGACACAGCCAAGGCGACTTGTACTCCTTGCATTCCTGGATAAGGTTCTTTTTGGTGCACAACCTCCCTTGAACATCTCAGTCATGTGGCAAGATATTCCCAACTCACCAGACGGTTATTCCAAAGGCGTACACGTCTGACATCTTGGAGTATTTTTGTTGAACAAGACACTCAGGAGCCATCCACTTCAATGGCCCAACCTTAATATTGTTAATCGTAACTGGAGACATTGTGCCTACATTGGATTGAGTGAAACTCTCCTTCTCGTCCACGTCTTGCTGTCGTGAGAGACCGAAATCAGAGATCTTCGCATCAAGTGAGCGAGACAAAAGCACGTTTCTGGCTGCAAGGTCGCGGTGGCTGGTTGAAGTCAATCTCAAACTCCTGTGAAATATATCTCACATGATGCCCTCGAGATGCAAATGCAGCATGCCCAATGCGATTTGACCGATGATCTTGCTCTTAAATGCATCCGATGGCTTTTGATTCTGCAAATATTTTTGCAAATTTCCACCTTCACACAATTCTGTGACCTGCATATATCGGAATGAGGACATCTCATGATATCATACCAGAGATAAGGGATCTGATGGTACGGTAATGCCCAAAAACATCACGACATACGGATGAGGTCTCAAGTTTTGCAGCAAGTTCACCTCCGCATAGAATTCATCGTAGTATTTCTGGGTAAGTGTCGAGACATCCAGCATTTGTTTCACAGCCACGTCCACTTCTCGCCACCTATCAATGTGAATTTTGAACTTCTTAAGGGTAACAGCTCACTTGGCTTTGTAGACGATACCAAAACTTCCACGACCAATGGGAACGAGATTTTGTATGTTATCCCATCTGATGATCACCTGCACCACATTAACTCTGATCCTTTTAGGAACTCAACTTACATTCTTGATAATTGTCTTGAGAGAGGTTATGGGCATTTCGGCCATCTCTTCTTCAGCTTTGAGCACCGCTAATCTGGAGTTTTTTCTTCTCACAACAATGAGCACAACAATAACGACGGCCAAAAGGGCTACTCCTCCTACGGCACCACCTTCACGGGTCAGTTGAGATGGGTGAAATATTCATCTACCAATGGCGGCTGATGGCACTGATTGACTTTTTTCACCATTCCCCACGACCTGGTTGGGACCTGCTCCTCCTCCTGTGGAATTATTCGTAATCGGGGTGGGTGTACAACTCGTCACTCCGGCATTATTGGTACTTGGAACGTAACCTGAGATGTCAGTGGGATGTCAAAGATGGTTCATACCTGTCGGACAAACTGAATTGAACTTGACATTAGTGAGGAGAGTGGAATATGGCGCAAGGAAAATTTCACGATTTCCCCAGTCTGAATCTGCATCCTGCAATACGCTGTTGCCTTCGGCATAAAGCACTGGAGTGCCATTTTGATCGATTTTGTTGTAAAAAGTGTACATTTCTATGAGAAGTTATTATGTGCAAAATTCAACGTCAATTTACCTCCTGATAGACCATAATGAGATCCTGCTGTTGCGGTGTTGCCAGCAAAAGAGCATGATTGTATTGAAGCACCACCCGATACGAACACAGCACCACCTTGATTGGCAGAGCTGTACAAAAATGTGCAATTATTTAACGTCTGAAATAGTTTAATCACAATGACTAACGAATAATATCTACTTGTGTCAGTGTAGCCCTCTTTGTGGAGGACGATGAAGCAAGATAGACAGAGCCGCCCCTTTGTGCCGTATTTCTAGAAAATATAGAGCTCTGCAGAGAGAAAGTGGAACTGACTGACGTCGCGTATATAGCACCTCCCTGAACCGCTGTACTACCATTAAAGGTAGAGTTGTAGATAGAGGCGGCGGCTAATCCAGATACATATATAGATCCACCAAGTGCACCATTATTTCCGATAAAGGTAGAAGCGCTGAGGGATAGACCTAATTGCCCTGACAAAGTAACTCCTCCTTTGTCACTGTCAAAAGATGTCTAATATGACCGGGTATCTCACCTGACATTTGACTTGCCGAGTTGTTGAAGAAAGAATCATTCTTGATGACCAATTGGGTCGGAGTCGTGACATTTACCAAGACGGCTCCACCATATTGACCAGTGTTATTTCTCTATCATCATATCAACATCATTGTGTGATGGAGATTGCTCACCCAAATGTTGTTCTGAAGAAAAATGTTGTTTACAGTCTGTTCTGCCAACAGTGGGGCTATCTCCTTCAGAAAATTCAAACAATATTTGTACTCACCTGAACCACCAAAATTCTGATAGAAATTACTATTTTGGACAACAAGTGTACTGATGGAAGAGGCGAAGATTGAGCTTGAGGTGGACTCTCCGTAATGAGTGTTCATGTTTTGTGAGAATGTGCAATTATCTACAACAACACTTCCCCCTGAATATACTCCCAGTGGACCGTAAATGGATTCCGTCTCTTGAAAGATGGTGTTGCGAACCTGCGTGAGTCATGCCTTGAATGCCAATATGATACTTACGATGACATTTGTTACGCCCAGTATCGCAAGCACACCGGATTTCACGTACTGAAATGGACTGTACTGCAGTTTATTGAAGATACAAGATTCTATCGAGACATTTGAGATGGTCTGTTGTAATTCAGAGAAGAGTCAAAGCCACAACAATCCCTCACATTAATGGGAACAATGATCTCAGCATCGGAACCTTGATTCGAGAAAAATATGGTGTTGGTGATAGTTAAGGTGCCTCTGGTTGTAGGAGTAAATCTGAATGCTAACGAAGAGGCACTGTTCCCGCCATTGTTATTTTTGAATATGGAGCTGTCTATAATCATCTGAGATATGTCAGGTTGTGCGCAGACGAAAACAGTGAGATATTTACAGTTGATGGAGTGGAGAACATGTCCAAGATAGGTCCACTGACTGCGATATTCCCGTCAAAAGTGGAATTTTTTATTGTGAGCGAAGAGAGAACAGACAATATTCCTATCGCTGAATAATATCAGAATGTACGACATCCTTTGAGTAAAATTTCACCTGGTCCTGAAAGGACGGCCGAATTACTGGAGAAGGTCGTGTTGATAATGGAGATCGAACTGAGTGTAATTCCCACAGCACTCACAAATGCGCTTACTGGTCCCTGATTACCTATTCGTATGTCAATATGCTAGCTTCGAATATATATTACCTGATATAGCTGAATTGCTGAGAGTGAAAACTAGTCGAGAGGCTGTAGGAGTACTGAGAGGAATTATGGATATAGCCGACGAGTAGTTGAACTCAACATTCCTTGAGATAATGCAACCATCTACATTGATGAAGCTACTTCTGGGGTCGAAACAGATCGTGCCGCTCGGCGCCTGACGACTTCAGTAAGAGTATAGAGATGACACAGGTTTACCGTCGAAGGGATCAAAGTTCTTCCGTATTGCACCGTGTTATTGCGGAACCAGATTTGGTTCGCTTGTTCCGCAAAAAACTGATGTCCCGCAGTGTCTGCGTTAATGATATTTCCACTCCAAATACTATTCGTCACTGAGACAACGTTGTAGGTCCCATAAAGTACCGTCACACCCCTCGCACAGGTATTATTGTACAACGCCACACCGTTGATGTTGGCATTACCTAAACCTGCAGAACATAAGGAACGAGATGTTTTTTGTGGTTATACCCTCAGAATAAAAGGCAATCCCACTACCAGTGTCGAAAATATTGTTGGAGAATTTATTGCCTCCGATGACGCCACCGATCATGGTGAACTGACTACTTTTGGCATATACACCGCCTTCAGATCTATCAATCTTGATCTATAAACGAATCTAACCTGCTGATGATCCATTCAGAATGGAGACGTTGAATAGCCCCACGAATGTTGGAGCTAAATTCAAACCGCACTGTATTCCGTTATTTTGTAATTTGCTTCTGCCTACTAACCACAATGAAAGGTGCTGGTAGCGAAGTATTCGATGAGAATATCATATTGCTGAAAGTAACATCTCCTCCATCAATGTAAAAGTAAAGATTGTTCAGATGAATACTTCCTGAAATATTGAGAGAGTAGTTGATACTCAGATATATCTGAGATGGTGGACCGTTGTAATCTGCCGTGAAAGTGATCGTGCAAAGCGGACCGACAGCACCGTTCAGAGCATTCATGACATCTGTATATATAAGACACTTTGGCTTGCTTATCCAATCTACCTTGGGCTAATGTACTACTGTTACCAAATATAAACGAGCACGTATTCACCGCAGCTGTTGAAGAATACACTTCAGATGAAGAGAAGGCTTCTGTTGTCGACTGGTAAACTGAACTCGAATATGCTTGTGTGGACGTTTGTGCCTCTGTGCTAGTTTTTGGATTACCGGTGGAGGAGAATGTTGTTGTATCTATGACTGAGGATGTTTGTACTTCTGTTGTAGATTGAGGAGTGAGCTGTGAAGAGGTAGTGGGGTAATTTGTTGTTTCTGCAACAGAAGTTGTCTGGACCTCTGTTGTGGAAAGTAACACTGTAGTTGTATCTAGTTCACTACTAGTCTGGTACACAGATGTCTGAGCTTGTGTGCTTGTTTGGGCTTCAGTGGATGTCTGTGGCACGGTAGTTTGAAAGATAGTCGATGATAATTGTTCGGTGGATGTTTCCACAACCGTGGTGGTCTGAGCTTCAGTGCTGGTTTGTTGAACAGAGGTTTGAGCTACGGAGGTGGTCTGGGCTTCTGTTGATGTCTGTGCTACTGTAGTGATGATGATTGTCGATGAGAATTGTTCAGTGGTGGTTTGGTATTCACTGGTGCTTTGAGCCTCTGTTGTCGGATACATCGAAGTCAGAGCTTGTGTAGTTGTCTGGGCCTCAGAGGTAGTCTGAACCACTGTTGTTAATTGGCGCATTGTAGTTTCGAAAGCAAAATATTCGGTAGTTGTCTCCTGTATTGTAGTTGTGTCATATTCAGAGGTCGATGAATATGCCCATATACAATAATACATTGGATTATTATTAACTACGTTGTAATCTAATTATGATTAGTATTCGGAAGGTGGGGATAGCGAGGTCTTACTCAAAGGGCAAGCTACCGCAAATGTACCGGTTGTATAAAGACGGGCTGAAATATCCAAATTGAACGTCAGCCCGACCAAAAATACTGAGTTGAAGGTGTACATAGAACTGAGACCGTGTACTAATACAGATGATTCATTCACGACGCATGAATAGAAATAAAGCTGTGAATCAGTGATTACGATGGGGGCCGAAAGAGTGAATGTGACGTTGTTCATTGTTAGGTTGGTGTTGACCAAGTAACAATCTGGAATATTCAGACATGTAGGATGGAGTTTCAGCAAAATTACTTACCACTGCTCAGACCGATGTTATTGTACAGTGTTGTATTGTATAAAAACATTTTCAATGCTGCAGAAGCATTGGAGTATATTTCACTTCCTTGAGGACCATTATTATTGTAGAAAGTGACACCAGACATATTGAATATTCCAGACTGTCCCACAAATGTAAAGGCTCCTGCCAGATTCAACATTCATGCACTATTTGGTGAAGTAATTACCTGAATGGATCGAACCACTGTTATTAATATATGTGTCATTCGTTATTGAGACTTGGGTGGCTACTGATGAGAGCAGGATAAAGCTGCCTGTATCTGCACCATAATTGTTGGTAAAATTATTGTTTTTGTGAATCAGAGATACCGGAGACTGATAGAAAACAGTCGCTATTAGCTTCAGAAATCGTTCGATTATTGTTCAAACCTATGCTGGCGTTGTTGTGGAAAAACACATTGTTTGTGGCAGTGACGATCTGTTGTGATGCATAGATGCTGCTCGCTGCACGAGAAGCAGTTCCATTATTCATATTATTGGCAAAAATGCAGTTATTCACCAATACAGTCCCAGAAGGATTACTCAAAAACAAAGGTGCGTTCAGGACAAGGTTGGAGATAAATTGACTATTTTGGACCTGTGGTGATAAGTGCGGAAAAGTTTTGGATGCTCACCTCAACATACGATACGGTTTCAACATAGATGTTTGTCCACCGTGTTATGATAGTGGGCTCGTTGAAGATGCACCCGGATATTGATAGTGAATTTGCGGTCTGTACATGATTCAATATATTGTAGAGATCATATGAATCACCAGTGGGAACCAGCCGTCTCCGCCATAAAAGTTATTGAAGGTGAAGACACTATTGGAGATTGTGATGTTCCCAGGTGCTTGTCCGCTACCCATAGAGATCCCAGCAAACCCAACACAATTTCTGACCGTATTACCACTAAATATCATCTGACATTTGTCAGCGGATATTCTTGGGCATTAGGAATCCTACGTTGATAGGAGCTGGAAGATTAACGACTGTCGCATCTACAGCTCCGGAGATGTTATCAAAGATGCTTCCGACTATCTGTAATGTGAGAATGTTTGAAGCTGAAAGCACGCCTGAAATGAATCAGTCCTATCTTTTGCATTCTTAAACCTACCTCCAATATTAGTACTCCCATAGATGTTACTGAAATTGCAGTTCAATACACTCATGGAAGAGATACTGGATCCTCCAGCAACCATCACAGATCCAGACAAGCCAGAACTGGCTATTGATGTCACCTAAAATACTTTTTTCTTCGACGCACCTGAGAATTGACTATTTACAACGGTAAAATTCAATGACCATGTGCCTGGATTTGATTGAATCATTATGGCAGAGCTATACATGTTTAAATTATTTTGGAACGTGCAATTGTTCACGAGTATACTGGTGGAGCTGGGGTCGAAGCTGACAGGTGATCCCACCTGCAAGTATCAAATTGTACAAGCAAATCATCAAAGCATCTACCAGGGAAGGGAAGCCGCGACATCCTTCTATCAGATTCCTATCACGAATGTTCATTTGACATTCGAGTGAAAATATAACCGGTTACCTTGCGAAAACTACCGCACTGCTTGGGGAGACCAGGAAGAATTGTTGTACAGTGACATTTCCGGGGACTATATTGAAGCTCCACACAGAGTCAGTAACCAGTACAGAGGACATGCTCCCGGTGGCCCAAACGACACCTTTATTGCATGTATTGTTGGTAGCATTAAAGGATACTATGTTCAACGAGCCCACACCTAAGCGATGTGAGGAATAAGAGTTCAACGAGGTACCAACCAAAAGGAGTGTACTGCACCACACTAGATCCAAAAGAACTCGTTGTCACTGCCGCGTTGTTTACCGTTAAACCTGAGCTTCTAACAATTATATAGCCTTGAAATGTTATTTCATTTGGAGAAGTTGAAATTCTGCTTACCAAGTGCGATACTGTTGACGCAATTACAATTATATATGTTTACTTGGTTCATTGTAGACGAAGGATTCTGCCCAACCTACGATTTGCGTCAAACTTCGATTAATGATGGAATCCCCACCCCCATAATGTTCGCGTATGACTGAGACGTAACAAATGTCAGATTCGCAAATGTGGCATTTCCGGACCCGTCTATGCTGAAAGATATATTATTCAACGTGATGGCTGGTTGTCCCGCCAAAAATCGTAAATTATAGTTGACCGTGGCGTTGATGTATGCAGCAGGTCCGGTGTAATTCTCCATGAAATACACGGAGGCAGTTCCACCTGATGGAACTCCGGAGAGCCATGTCATCACATCTATGGCACTTCATTTTCTAAACATGAGAAAGACATTACCTTGAGCCATGGTAGCTGTATTATATACGTACAGGTTGGTACCGTCATACCACCTGTATACATTCAGAATGGATTCACATGATGTGTCATACTTGGTGTCGTATGAGACCACTGATGAGATCTGTCGGGCGAGAGAAGCATGACCGAGATTGTTCAAAGTATAAGTACATTGAATCATGCTAGAATTTATCGTCAAAGGTAAATAATTCACGTATAGTCCGACGGCATTCGCTCCATTCACCACCTGTCGATGTTCTTAATGTCGGAGACCGTTCAGAACGACAGTACCTGTTGTATCCGGGAGCAATTATTCCAATAGTCTATGCAAGCTACATACACAAGCGGGTTTCCGGGATAGAAATATCGGACATCCATCAAAAAGTCAATGTACGCATCGACAAAATCAGCTGTCGCGGGGAATTGATATGCGTTATCCAAACTCGAATAATCTACATTCGCTCAGTTCAAGACGATACAAATCCTTCTACCGCAGGTGCCCAAATTGACGATCACCACAGGTGGTTGCCACGTAGAGCCGGTCAAGAATCCTACATATGGAAGGTCTGCAAGCATAACATATTTGGGGTAGGGACGACCTGATATACCTACGTCCGGCCCACAGTTTCTATAAATAGATCAGATGGCGGGAAAAATCGTTTCCAAAAAATGTCTACCTCATCACTCCTTGCCCCGATTGAGCGACAACTTGAATTTGAGCTTTTAAGGATGTTCCGACCAGATACGGATGGGATCTGGAGATGATTATTTTAACAATGCGAGAAGGTCCCTTACAGATGAGCTCTGGTGTTGTTCGGGTTGCATGTAGTAAATAATCCTGAGGTAATGCTATCCCCAATAAACTGTGCAGGATTAGACGACGTGGGGATGGCGGACTTACCGAAATTTGGCGCGAAAGACATGATTGCACGGTGATGTCAGATCCTTGTGCAACATTCGATGTGCCGTACGTGCAATTCACCTGTAAAGTTGACTTAGTGGGGTGCTCGTTTGATCAGAATTACCTGCAGATTGTTGCTGGGCAAGAGAGTGCCACCGTTATCCAGGCCAACACTGATTATTTTGGAGTAGGCATTTTCAGACTCCTCACACAAGAACTGGTGAAGGTCAGAGGGGGTTTACGATGTCATGACGTACCACAAACTGATGTTGTGACAGAGAGAGGCCGTTTACTAACGTTACATTGTTGAAACCTGAAGATGTGAGGGTGCCAAAGCTGACACCATCGACATAATAGCTCCACTGTTGTGAGATGGTGCCGCCAGATGTCCATTGAACGTTAACAGAGGTCGAACCATTGAAGCTGAAGATCATCATGTTGAGAGGGTACCCCATGTTGATTCCTTTCACAGTCAAACATGATCTCGGGCTGTTTGATGTCCTTACCGACACTTGGATCCAACAGATCTGTGTTTGTCACTGTTCGGCCAATATATGTTATTCTTGTGTCTGTAGCTGCAAAGAACGTTCCTGCTTCTGCAAGCACCAATAGAAGCATCAGAGAGATCACTTGTTGCTTCATGTTTGAGGCAAAAAAAGGAGTGACAGGTTCTGAAATCCAAAAGCGGTTCATTTCGGCGGTTGCCTATCATAAATTTAGAG
>KV920969.1:0-17089 GCA_002081555.1 Protostelium mycophagum | reverse complement strand
AAAAAATTTTAATAATTTAATGGTCTTTATGCTCATAAAATTTCTCTTTATCAATATACGACCCGTGTATTGTCTTCTGGTGATGAGTTGATGAAGTATTGGATTAACGCCGTGGCACCAAACACACCAAAGAGGATGGCCCCGTGCCATTTGTTTTGTGTGGGAAATAAGCAGCCGATGCCGGCGGCCATGTTCGCTGCGAAGATCATCATGAACAGGCTGATCGTGAATGATGGGTACGCCCATTCCAGTTCTTTTCCCACCCCAAAGAAACACAGGATCTACAACGGTTAGTTTCCCGCCAAAAGTTCAAATTTGAACTGACCCCCAGCAGGAGGGTTGTCTTAGTGACGGTTCCGCCGACGAGGTTGCTGTAGGCGATGTTGATAGATTGAATATTTCCTTTTCTTGACAGGCTTATACTTTCTAAAATCTCTGGAGCTTCACTCGCGATGGGTGCCAAGAAAAAGGCGGGAAGAAGGGGGTTTACCTGAAATTTTCATGGAAAATTCGAGTTGTAGAAATCTAAATTTAACATAATATTTTATTTTGGATTTATAAAAATGAGAAGATTTCGAATTTACCTCGAAAAGTTTGGCGGTGTCGACCACTGCGTTGATGAAAGGTTCGGAAAATAGAACGATCAGAAGCCCGCCAACAACTAAATAAAAAAATCCGTGGCTGATGGGCCTCTCATGTTCTTCGTCTTCTTCATCGTGTTGGGCCTCTACAATCAGTCAATTCTTGATTTTGTATTTGAATTTTGATTTTTGTAGTAGCTGTTTTGCCGCCAAAATTTCCCGCCAGAAATTGATTGTTGAATCACCTAAGTCGTGGCCTTTGCCTTCTTCTGGTTGTTTTTGTATGGAGTTCCACATGAACCATAAATAGAAGGCGACACCTGCCATTCCACAGACTGTAGTGTACCCTGTAACGGCCACGATGAACGTAATCACCGTTGAGATTCCCAAGATCTTGCATTGGCTCTTCACCTGCCGAAATCACCCTCTTTGTTGTCTTTGATTATCGAGATTTATGTGTTTTTTAGAGTAGACTGGAGCTGCAGAAGTGGAATTTCATAAAGAATCGCGAACAAAAATGATTATTTTCTCAGAGACAATGCCAAGTTGAGAGGTGCATACCGCTGGCTGAAGTGTAATCTCGCCATTTCTCTTCGCAGTTCCACCAATCCAAAGACAAGCACCAAGAGCGACAGTGCACACAACCACTGTGGATCCAGACATCGCTCCAACCGCGAATCTGATCCTTGTGAGTGATGTGGCATTCCAGAAAAGAATCTCGCTCAAAATGTTCACCTGGCATCGCCACTGTTTAGTGAGGTAATGAAGAAGATCGTCTCAGGTGCTATGATGAGTCAGATGATGTCTAGAGCGAACTAAGATGATACTGACCTGTATTGAGCCAGGCGATGACGAGACCACCAATGATACTGGCATCATACTTCTTTCCAAGGATCTCTCCTCCTTCACCGACACACCAAGAAGCGCCAATTAAGAAGACGAAGCAGGCAATACAGTCCACTACAGGACCAAGGCCGAGCATGATCGGAAAATGGTCTTAAGAAAAAGGGAAGCCAAGACTACAACGCAACTGCTGATTCGGCAGATCGATCTCTTCGAAATTTTTGCGGTTAGGAACCCCGGTAACTACCGTGAGCTGCTATTCATGCTCTTAACGACCCAAGCAGTGTTGAAATTGCGGTTATAACCGTGCGTCTTTGTATTACCAAAAATCATAGTGACCTTTACAACTGCTGGTGTTTGTCGTTGTATACATATTTTATAACTTGATTTCATTTATCCTCTGCACATTTTTCCCTTCAGAAATGTTAATACAATTTATAATTTCCAGCTCTCAAGACCCTATAAATAAGACTTCCCTGTTGGTTGAAAAGAATTAGGCTCTCATCAACAACCCAACATGTACAGATGTTGTTGTTGCTCCTCTATTTCCACCGAGTGATGACACGCTCAATTATTTTCATTTCAAACACCACGTCGCGGTAATGACGTAGATATACGCCATAGTTACCGCAATAAAGAGCGGAAATCGCAATCTGTCTGATAATCACCTTGGAATCCGGTCATTTCAGTGACAGGAAACAGAGCTCACATGAGCAACAAAGAGTTCCATGATGCTGATCGAGAGCTACTTCTTCAAAAAATACAAGAGGAAGGGACACTGTCAGCTGATCGTCTCATTTACAGAGGCAAAGATTCTCTGATATGGAAGATTGAATCTCCCCTGCCAGCAGTGGTGAAAATTCCCTCGCACCACAACAAGAAGGTCATTCGTCGTTATATCAAGGATGTGGGTACATTGTTAAACGGCACACAAATTGATCAAATCAAAGGTGGAAGTGAGCCAATTCTTACACAAAAAGAGGAATCAGTTTGTGATCGAGCATCTTCCTCTTCAGAATCTTCGCAACAGCAAAGCAATCATATGTCTTGGATGGAGCGGCATTTCACTCAAGTCATGGACAGAGAAGGTAAGTATCGATGACCATTCGATCTGAGATACCGCAGCATGGCCGAATTCCGCTGTCATTATTCTATCCCATCGCACAAGAGGTACGTTTTCGCTCATCAGAATGTCCATTGCGTCAATCACTTCGCAAAGAAGACGAGCAGAGTAACGATAAAATAATCGATTACCAATCAATCTGAACAAGATTGTTGACAGAAGATCAGATCATCAAAGGACTTGGTGCCCTTCATGAAGACGGAATCCTTCACAGACAACTCAGTTCAGACCACATCTTGATAGACAGCAGTTTCCACGTGAAGTTCATTGACTTCTCCAACGCATCTCTCATCAACAAGAAGGGGGTGGGTCTTTCACTCATTCAAGATATTTATAGACGAGTGTGGCAATCTACAACGAGACTTAGATTCTTAGGAGCAGGAGGTCAATTCTATAAATGATCTTGATTCTCGGTGGATATCTCCAGGTACGTAATCTCATGAATTTCCAAGAAAATTCGATTGGATGACGTGTGAAATTCTGCTGCCACGTCATCATGTACAAAATGTTTCTACCACAAAATTCACAATTATTTTCATCCAGATTTGCATGACAGAATTCTCCAAAAACGATTGTAGATCCGATTGTAGACGCTCGAATTCACTGAAAACCCTCAGAGCAGACGGGAAGAATGAACAAAGATGTTGATTACCGCACAGACTACTACTCTATGGGTTTATTATTCTTCTGGATGTTGTGTGGACAACTTCCTTTCACCGGGAAAGACCCCGCCAAGTTGATTTATTCCCACATAGCGAGGGTCGCCCCTTTCGGTAAATTTTCCAGGAAATTTCGTGAAATATGTCTTCAGGATTTCTTGAACAATTATACATCAACACATTTTGTGGATCAACACCATCTCATCATGATGACATGCCACAGCCTCAACCATAAATCCCGAGGTGAACAGAGCCCTCTCCCTCCTTGTAAATAAACTTCTCTCTAAGAGTGCAGATGACCGGTACCAGAGTGTGTACGGCATCGCACAAGACTTGCGAGTATGCCAGAACAATAACCCTGAGGAAATACAGAAATTCAGGTTAGTTGTAGACCGACATTATCCATTGTAGAATTGATATCCTGTGAAAAGTTTGTGAATATTTGTGATTTAATGTTTGTAAATAGAGTTGTAGATGAGGACACGAATATTGTATAATTTTGAATATTTTGTAGGGCTGGGACCTTTGACAACAGAGGACGATTTAATTTATGCCAAAAGTTATATGGAAGAGAAGAACAGATATCTCAACTGCTGAAGGTATGATGTCATACTCCCACTTTTCTTTGATTTTTCGAAGGTTTTTCAGGAAATTTCGGGGGGAGAAATTCCGAGGAATTTAGTACTTGTGTCTGGTTGTAGTGGGATAGGTAATATTTTTAGAAAATTGGATGAAATTTCTGATAAAATTCAGGGAAAACAGCAGTCATCAGAGAAGTGGAGAAGCCCCTTGCAAAAGAAAACGGATATCTTATTTTCGGAAAATCGGATCAATTCACGCGAGGTATATCTGGATTCTCACCGAGTTTCTCCCGAAGTTTCTTCGAATTTATTTTTGTTCACGAGTTTTCATTCAGTTTTCAAAATACACAGGACAACCCTATGGCTCTTTGCTGCAAGCCTTCCGCCAATTGATAAAACAAATTCTTTCGGAAAACAAAAACAAGGTGGAAGAATGGAAGACCAACATCTACAACGCGGTGGGGGACAAGGCTGCGGTTCTGTGTAACCTCATACCGGAGTTAAAATTGATCTTGGGGGATGACCTGCCGGAGTTACCGGAGTCAGCCCCCTCGGATGCGGGAGTGAGGTGGGGTTTGTATACAGAATTGTAGATCTGACAAGTAAAGGTTACGACAGACATTTGTACAGTTTTTGGGGGCCTTTACTCAAGTAATTTTCCACGAAAACTTAGATAGTGCTGAATGACGTCAGCACTCTCCCGTCGTAATATTTCTGGACGATCTACAATGGGTTGATTTGTCCTCACTACAACTGATCGAGTCCATTTTATTGAATCAAGAAGTTAAGAATTTTCTCCTCATCGGTGCTTACCGTGACAACGAAGTGAGATAGAAAGTTCTCGGAAAAGGCGTTGTAGACGACTCACAGCCTTAGGTTGGTGAAGGGTTACGTCTCATGTTGCAAAAATTACAAGATGAATTACCTCGCATATCGCAGATTTCGCTGTCGTTATTGGGATTGGATCACGTGACATCATTGGTTGTCGACAGTCTACAATGCGACAAGCACAAGGGGGAGGAGCTGGCGAGTATCTTGATGGAGAAGACCGGGGGAAATCCTTTTTTTGTGACAATGTTTCTGATTGATCTACACAGGTATGAATAATAAAATTTAATATATATATTAAATTTAATTTCGATAAAAAATTCCGATAAAAATTTTAAAAACTTTCGATGAATAATTTGAATCATCTTTGCGAAAAAACTTTTCACAATTAACAGGCGTAAATTAATAAATTTCGATTCTGAGTCTGGAACTTGGACTTGGGATGTATCTACAATAACCGGGCTGTCTACAACTGACAATGTTGTCGACATGATGGTCGACAGAATGAGGGTATTAAACCCCTCCACACAGTCAGCACTGTCCGCTGCAGCATGCATCAGCAATCGATTCGACTTGGCAACTTTAGCATCTGTTTCTCACAAGACCATGGAGGAGACTATAGGAGGTGAAATTTCGGCGAAATTTCGAGGATTGATCATACATACAGACCAGAATTTTTTTTGACTCGTTGTAGATGTATGGCCAGCAATTGAGGACGGATTATTGTTATTATATGGGGAAGATGACGTCATCATGAGAATGTCAAGTTTGGATAGTGACAGTACCAGTTCTATCAATTTGGAGTCTGCAGGTCTCATCGTTGCTATTTTTATCCGTATTTCTCTGATTATCAAAAATGTTATAAGCTGAGACTCGTTGTAGAGTGTCGATTTTTACATGACCGAGTACAACAAGCGGCATCAGAATTAATTTCCCAAGAATTACGAGAGAAAATTCACTTGGAAATTGGGCTGCTATTTTTAGACCGTCAATATGATGTCCAACATAACTTATTCGAGATCTTATCTCATCTTTCAGTCTCTAAAGACCTCATAAGCGACCCCCGGCAGGTTGTGGACTGTCCTTCTTTCCCACCATTTCTGACGCGTTGTAGAAGGAGAGAGTGGCGGAGTTATTCTACAAGGGGGCGGAAAAAGCGAAGAAATCTTCAGCCTTCGAGTCATCTTTTACGTATTCAAACATCGGCATCTCTTTACTTCCCCAAGGTCAGAATTTTAAATTTAATTCCAATTTTATTTTTATAATTTTTATTTTTATATTATTATTTTTTCTATATATAAATTTTTATATTTAAATTTTTATTCCTTCAAAACATCCAATCTGAAGAAACACAGACTGCTGGGAAAAATGTCACGACCTCTCGTTGAATTTATATTTAATCAAAGCCGAGGCAATGTACCTAAACAAAGACTATCATGGTGCAGAAGCATGTTACCCCGACATCCTTGCAAGATGTCGGACTGTTGAAGAGAGGACTAGAGTTAACAGGGTGCAGATCAACCACTATGAGGTGATGACGTCATCATATAGATGTGGTGGTTGTGTGCTTCAGATGTTGATTCTGTATAATTGAGTTGTAGATGGAAGATCTGAGCTAATTATAGGTACAAGCTAGATACGCAGAATTGTATGACGTCACTCAAAAATGCCTCCTGAACTATGATATCTCAATCCCAGACATTGCGATATCAGAGGAGGAACTCGTACCCAAGGTAACAAAACAATCATTTGCATTACGAACTTACCATCTCGCCAAACTCTATTTGAATCTTGCAACAAATCCACATTGCAGCAAAAGAAACTTCAACGATCTTCTGTTCTGTATTGTTCTCTGTATCTTTTATCTAAAATAAAATAAACGTTTTTATTCGCACTATCTCGTTACACATTCACTCTCATACATTTTTTATAGAACCAGTGATGACGTGTACATAGTTAGTAGAAGAGGGCCAGAAGCTTAAAGAATCAATGAGAGGGAGGAAGATACTTAACCTCCTCCAAGAGCTTCCCGAAGCCAAGGATCCAAATATAGTCACTGCCATGGAACTGTTGGTATGGCTGTGGTGTCCCACATTTTGCATGGGAAGGTATGTCTACAACTAGATCTACAACAGAAGAATTTTTTGAAATATCTTTGTCTCATCGAAATACGTCTATTCGTTGTAGATAGATACATAATGAAAAATCATTTACGAATAATTCAGGCCCATATTGATGCAGCTGGTTTGTACAATGATGGCTAATCAAGCATTGATGAAAGGACTATGCTCCGCATCAGCGGGAGCATTCAGCTCTTATTCTTTCATATGCAAAGACAACCGCACCGCCTATGAATTCGGCTGTATCGCTATGCAAGCCTTGAACAGGTAGATATATTCAACCAAACGGTACCAGCATTCATACCAAATGTACTGTCGACTCTCTCGAATAAATGAGACCACACGGCAAAGCCTCAAACAAAATTCCACTTGGAACAAATGTTTGTCCACTTATATAAAAGTCACTTGTAATTGACAGCTGGGCGGGATAATTTATTTTGCTCCAGTATTAACACGTTAAGACTCATTATGATTAGATATCCAAACAAAGTGATTGAGGCCCGAGTATTACACTCTAGTTTGTGCACGCAGGCACTTTACCACCCTCTAAGCTTAACATTCAAACAGATAGACAATGCGGTGTCCTCCGCCATGAGCATCGGTGATATTACAATGTGATGATCACTGATGACGTCTCGAGATGACATCTTATAGGGCTTGTTATACGATACATCTTGGTGTGACATACAGATTTCAGGCATCCGTGTCTTTGTCTGAGGTAAATTTCTCCAAGTTTCCAGGAATTTTCTGGAACTTTCCTCGAATTCTCTGGAGTTTTCATTCAGTTTTCTGATTCTTTTCAGGTGATAAGCTGCTACAAAAGGGTCAAGGACTTCCTATCTACAACGAATGATTTCGTTTATTATTTTTTGTTGGGTGCTTCAACACCCTTGAGATATCATGCCGAAATCAATGACATCACAGAAGAAAGTTTCATGACTTTAAACAAATATGCAACCAATGTCACTGTTTATCAGTGCGGAAAATTACAAGAATTTTTCTGGCAAGATAATCGGAACTGGCCCGTTGTATACGAGGTGAATTTTCTCCGAAATTTCACAGAATGTGATTAGGTTGTACAATGTAGAGAGATGTTTAGTTGGTTCAGCTTTGCTGGATTTCTTCGAGGTTCGTCTGAAGACAACATCATCAATAGTGTGTTATCCGATTTTAAAGACATTCTCAGTTACTAGAGTACGTTTACACGCACGAAGAAGGGAGGACAGGTCACTGGGTTGAGATAGAGATCAAGTTTCAAATCGTAAGTTGACAATACTCTCGCTTCTTCAGGGCTTGGTGCCTTGTAACATGTCTTCAAAGAATGTTCTAAATATATTCAGGCAATGTTATATTTGATCTCCTTCTCGGAAAAATGGCTCGATACGGAAGAAGCTCGTTCGAAAAATTACCATCTACAACGAGAGGTGAGCATCTACAATTGGATCTACAATTGAAGATTCCAGGAATTTTGCAAGAGGATTCTTGAAGGTAAAGAAAAATTCCGAGAACTGGCGTCTTCCTGCCCCGCAAATGCGGAATACAAGTACGATATGATTGTAGCCATGGAGACTCTTGTCAGTGGTGATGTCATCAACTGTGGGAAGATGTTGGAGAAGGCCCGAAATTCCGCGAAAAAGCATCAAGTGGAGAATTATGAGGCTTACGCCTCAGAGATTTTAGGTCCGTCGACATATCTTTTACTTCATTTGTATTGAATTATATTTTCGATTTGATCAACATTATTCTCTTGTACGTAGAGTTCTAAAGACATTAGGGAAATTGTGGCTTCAGCACGGGTTCACATTATGTGCCAAAATACATCTCCAAGAGTCTTATAATATTTACAAATCCTGGGGGTCCACCGCCAAGCAGAGGCAATTGAGGTGACAATCTACAACGTTGTAGAAACTAAGGTTTTCAGGAATGAATATGCGGAATATGTGGAGGACGATCCTGACTTCAATGAATTGGTGGAGCCAGTTGTAGAGACACAATCTCCTGAAGACGGTTACAATGGTGAGCTTCGTTCTAAAAGTAGATTAGCCTTTTGGAACAATTTTGGTTAACTGCAAGGTTTATTGTTATCCGCAATCGCATACTCCACTTCAGTTTCTGTATAGATCATCTGAGAATAGCAGAGGTATTCGGAGACAAAATAGACCAACAGCTTCTGTTGCGCATCACTCGAGCCATGACATCAGATCACACTCTGGAAGAACTCCTCGAAAACATGATGCGGCTCATGATCGAAAATTCCGGCGCTCAGAAGGGATTATTTATTATGACAGAAGGGTGAGTTGTAAAAAGAATTGTAGATGAGTAATGATCGTTGTAGATCGTCGGAAGAATTGATCGTGGTGGCGGAGGGAGACGTAGAGAGCATACACGTGGACACATCAAGAGGGGTGAGTGAAATTTCATGGAAATTTTGGTTGATGACGTCATAGCTGGGACTGGACAAATATCCCAATTCTCCAGCGGGGGTTATCTCTTACGTGGCGAGGACGAGAGAAGTGAGTGAGATATCTCTTGATGTACATCGTGGCGGCACTTTCAATCTTTAACCAAGATGTGCTTATTTGGCAACTACGTATTATTTTTCGCGTTCCTTATCCTAAAAACACATTTTGGCTCACTTATATACATTGATGCAGAAGAATCCTGTAAAAACATCCTAAACAGCCTAGGTTGTCTTGAGATCAGCTCATGACGTGTCACATTCTCCCTTCTTAACGCACTCCTCGAGGTCCTTATTGTGTGTTCCCGTGCACAGAAACAAAGAATGTAAAGGTGTCGTCTGTTTAGAGAATGATCTGGTTGATAATGCGTTCAATGAGCAGAGGGCCAAGATCGTCGGAATCATCGCGAACCAGATGGCGATGCAACTAGACAGTGAGAGATTCTCTAATCTTTTGGTGTCAGAGAAGAGGTTAGTTGTAGATCGTCTGAATTTGAACTTTCCAAGAATTTTCTGGCCAGAAAATTCGAATGTGTAATGACGTCACCTAACGATATCTCAGGTACAGAACACTGAGTGCTGAACTTGCATCTGTTCAGAAGAGGCTAGAGGAATTCATTGATGTTTTATGCCATGGTAACACGCCTCATCTTTTCATCATTTGACTCGTTGTAGAGCTGAGAAACCCACTGAACGGGATTTATGGATCTGCACAACTTTTGAACGAGGCAAGTACCAATAAACATTCTGTTGCGAGGGAAATCGTTCTTCAAGCGCAGTAACCAAACGGCGATGCACTTCCTGAAAACTTCCAGTCTTTCTTATGCGGCTCTGCTGCAGAAACGTCCTTCTATAATTATAAACACAGAAGAATTGTGGCTCGATTGCCACTGACATAATTCAGGTTTACTCACAATTATATGCGGACATTCAAGGCTTAGATGCTCCAAAAGAGAAGAAAGATCGCATCTCTGCCGAGGTGAAATTTCCCCGAAAATCAGATTCAACTTGAAGCCCATATTTTCAAGTTGAAAATACTGAGAGTTGTAGATGACAGAGATCAGAGATCTGTTCGATGCCATCACGATATCATCAGATCATCTGAAAGAAATCGTCGACACAGTACTGACCGTGTCAATGTTGGAGCATCACAAAGTCCACCTGGAAGAACAGATCTTCCAACCTCATAAGGTGAATCTCCACAGAAAACTCGTCGAAAATTCCCTGAAATCAACAGGTGCTGCACAACATCGTGTCAATGTTCAAAGCAAAACTGCAGGAGAAAAAACTGGATATACACCTGGACATCTTACCCGAGAACGAAGGGCTCGTTGTAGAGGGAGATAACCACAGACTTACCCAAATAATTATTAATTTATTATCAAACTCTATAAAGTTTACCGAAAAAGGGAGCATTACAATCCAATTCAGGTGAACATTCTTTGCAAAAAATTCAAAGAAAATTCGAAAAATCTTCTCTGAAAAAATCAGACCCAAGATGATGGAAAACAACAAGATCCGTCTACATTTCAGAGTTGTCGACACCGGGATTGGCCTGACCGACGAAGAACGCACCAGACTTTTCAAGAAATTTTCCCAGGCCAATTCCACGACTTATTGCAAATATGGAGGATCAGGACTGGGGTTAAAGATATCCAAAGAACTGGTCGAGATGATGAATGGACAGATCAATATAGAGAGCGTAAAGGGACAAGGCTCCACCTTTTTATTCTACGTAGATTTGACCAAGGTGAGAGATCGACCTCGTTGTAGATGCGATTATAGATGATGAGAATGTGAAACCGTTTCGGGCGTGGTTAATATAGCACGGATTTGCCGCCTACATCACTTATTGTGCAGTCTGCTGGCTTGTCACCATAACAATTTTGATGGATGAATAGGTGGATGAATCTGAGCATAAGAGGAAGATGGAGGACCTAGAAATGATTCAGAGCGTCTCGAAGCGGCAAAAGTTGAATAAGACGAACCAAACAGTCCTCGTTGTGGAGGACAACTTGATCAACCAAAAACTCCTCAAAAAAATCCTGGAGAAAGAAGGTGGGTGTCACAGGTGACAGATGGAAGTGTCATAATGACATGTGAAAGGTTACTCCGTCGATGTCGCCAATGATGGAAGAGAAGCCGTTGACAAATGTGTGGCGGGAAATCAATATTTAGCCATATTTGTGAGTTTGGACCGTGGAAATCTCTTCTCACTATTGCAGATGGATATAGAGATGCCGGTCATGAATGGTTTTCAAGCCACGAAGACGATTCGCGCATACGAAGAACAGAGGGGCGGAAAGGAGGGCGTCAACATTATTGGTGTATCAGCGAATGCCCGGGACATGTTCTCACAAGAGGCCGTGTCTAACGGCATGAACTCGTACATCACAAAGCCATTCCAGAGGATCGATATAATCAAAGCTGTGAAGAACAAATAAATATTTTGAATCGAATCCGACCAAACTCTCACTCGACATTTTGACAGTTCTGCAACAAATGGAAGGTGAAGTTTTACGTGTCCTTTATTTTTAGAGTTAATAGTCTCTACATTCTGAAATCATCCCAATCAGAGTTCGTATAGAATTGTCCTGATTTCCAGAGGTTGCAATAAGAGAATCCCATCCTGTATGGGTTCTGTTTTGTATTCGTTATTGCCCCTATTGTGTTCTGTCTTCCAATCATATTTGATGACCTGATGCTGTTCAGAAGGTGAAGATCTCCAGTGACATTCACCTCCTCTATGGGCATCATAGTGTTCAACGAATATTCCGTGATTCTCGCATTGTAGAACGAGGGTCCTAGGGCGATTTTGAGATCAATCTTGAAGTGTATCAGGGTAAGGAGGGTGATTGAACAAATTCACCTTGACAGGATGAGCCAACTGGTGTTCCCCAGCCGCAAAGATGTGATGGAACCGTGCCAAAAAGGTCTTTTTGCCTTTTCTCCTATATTTATTTCATGTGTTGTCGTAATCAATCAAAATTACCCAAAGTTTCTGAGAGTCAGAAGGTGTACATTCTCTGGAAGATTTGTGGCGCCAAGTCTGAAACTGTCCCCTGGTCCGTCGACAAGAGTGATCAAGGGTGGATTTTGCATGTACAGTGGAAGCTGGCGGTTGAGTTTTGCGCCATTTTCTCTTCCATTCAAAGTGATCCACGTCTTGGTGCGAATGGGTGTCAGATCTTCAAGCTTCTCTCCAAGGCCGCGATAGTCGTCATATGGGCATCTGCGGTTCAGCATGATCTCGATCTGCTTGGGTCAGGAAGACAACATGAGAGTCATAAAGACCTGTCCGTTTGCAAGTGATGCAGCACCGTGTGTTGAGTCGGAGAATACATTCAGTTGCATGTCCTTCTCTTCATCTTTGGCGAATACTCTGCCCTTGGTCAAAATGACACATGGACACACGATGAGGAACACACCTTTGCACCATGGGATAATAATTGGCGGGTACTAATTCTTCTGTGTTAAGCGTGACATGCCTTGACATGATCTCAAGTCCACTGTCATCTGTGTACAATATTGCGTTGGTGTTTAATGACGTGTCGATACGTAACACCAGCTCTCTTGACGAGACTTTCATTGGGCCGATATCGTGTACAATCTACAACGATCAATATTTTTACTATTCTTCAACACATACTTCGACAATGTCACTGAGCAATCCGTAGTTCTTGTATTGCACTACACTCTGTCCATAATTCGATCCAAAATCTAACTGTGTCTCTCTCAAGAGTGGTCCGTCGAAGAATTTACTTTGCACCTAAAATAGGTCAATACATCCATCCTTTTTCCCGGCAAAATTTACTTTGTCTTTCACTTGAAGAAGATGGCCCATGCGTGGCAGTACGATATAATGAAAAGTGATCTCGGGATGTGTGCCGTCCTGGGTGCCCATTTGATGTAGATTGACAGAAAAGAAATCTGTCGACCGGTTGTAGATATTCAAGTTGTACAATTTGTTCACCGAGGGAGATACAGGTGTCACAAGAATCAATGGCGTTGGAGAGGCAGATGTCAATTGGGTCTTGTGCTGCAACGGTTATTCCCGCCATTTCTAAAGTTTGAAGTTCAAACTCACCTGGGATTCACCCAAAGGGATTGTAGAGACACCAGACCGAATGAAATTAGCACCATTGGTTAGACTGCAAGGTTCTATCGCTAGCCATTGTAGTTGTACCTACTTACGTAAGAACTCTATGATTAACGTCTTGATTTACCTTTAGCCAGTCTTTCCCGCCCGGGTTGCGCACGACTGCCGTGAATCCCTTGTTACTGACTTTTTTCAAATTTGCGGTGATGGTGTGTGCCAGTTGTTTTTCGGACGAAAGTGCAGATAGTATTACTACGGGTGGCGCATCAAATCTAGCAGGTCCCTCTTTCGCATTCGAAAAGAGAACTGAAAACTCTGCGAAATCTCCAAAATACTTCTCAGCAGTGCTTGCTCCCACGCCATACTTCAACTTGAATCTGTCAGACCATGAAAAATCACTGAAAATTACCTGTGGAAATGCAGATTTCATTCCGAAAGAGGTGAAGGAGAGTATGTCTGCTGTGTAATCCTCCCAAGGTGAGCTTGCATCGAGTCTTTCAATGACAACTCCGACACCGTTTTTTTGAGCGGAATATAAGGTCAAACCAGCTCGGTCAGAGTTTTTCCTTTGTTCATTTAGTGAGGGTTTTTATCCGCCCAATAAATCTTAAACATACATCTATGCGTTCATTCTAATTTTGTATGAACAGAAAATCTAATACTGGTAAAAACTCACGTATCTACCGATGCAAAGACGTAAGGTGCTTGGTTATACACTCCGGAATGAAACACTGCTCGACCACTCTTAGTTCGATTCATCGATTTGCCCACAATGAAACGTGAATCATCTGTGACTCGCATTACGTAGGCCCCTATGTCATATCAGCTTGTATTCGTGGTATTTGATTCACCTGAAGTTTGACCTTGACCTTCAGATACATACTCCTTGTAATCTAATTTTAGCAGGGACTAGCTCCGTCAATATTACGTACATCTACAATCAGGCAAAAATTTACCGCTTTTCCTTCGTTAAGATTCTCGATAGAAGCAACTTTCCCCGATCTTCCATCAAACCCGATGATGATGTGGTCATCTTCATCCTCCGTCACTTGGCATACATCTGATTGCTCGTCGTAAATGATTTTGTACACTGTCGACGAGAACGCTGGAATGTCGACATAAAAATAGAGTCTGTGACTGGCAGCTTCATTTGAAAAGTGGGGTACAGGAACGACCTTGTCATCTTCAATTCTGTGCGAGCCGCTTTGCGTATCAATATCTACCTGTGAAGTGACTGTTGCACCATCAAGTTTCACAATTGCGTCGGTACGATTCATCAAAAAGGATACCACCTGTCTTGTCATCAGAACCTATTTGATGCAAAACTAAATCATCTGTTGCCGATACGAATACCTCTTTTCTGGGCCAGCCCAAAGTGTTTGTGACCGTAACATATTGAGTGTTCTTCGTTTGTATTGAAACGGTATTTGTCAGAGCTTGATTTAAAATCTTCAAAGCACCATCATTCCTCCTGTTGGATTCCGCCAAGTCTTCCGTATATCCAATCATAGTAACATCCCTATTTGTACCCGTAACTAGATGTTTGTCAGAAATTTCATCGAATTTTTCCCGAAAAAGAAATGATGTCGACTCACTTGCGTCGTGGTGTGTACCAACATCAATCGCGAAGCGCAAGCTGTCTACATCATCCTCTATGCTGCTCGTGTTTTTCATACCCTTCGATGTTGCGGCGGCCGAAAGCATCTAGCAGCGTCAACATGTGTTATATGTCGTAGGAATCCCAATGGTGAAAGAGGTTTGTGCGTACCTCTGCAGCGAATAATTTGGCGTCTGATTGTCTAAGATCAATCTTGAATGCCGGCTTTGAAGTATACAAGCCAGACCAATACGCACGCGCCCCATCAGTGTAGGGGAAGAAATCTCCTGGAATCTGTGTTAGCTTGATGCTATCATCGAGTTTCCTCACCCTCAAAAACGGGCCATTTTTTGTCTTTGATGGCATAAAGTGCGTCCATGTAATCAGACAGAAAGGCATATTTCATTGTGACCTGTCAAAATATCATTATGAAGGCAAATGTCAAACTGAACACTCACGTTGTACTCGGGGTGGGCGTTGATGTATTTCATCATTGTGTCCATGTCATCATAATCTTTTACTGCGTCGGTGTGCGCAAAGTCATGACCAAAAGGCATCAACAGATTGTCATGATCATACCACGCACTTCTCTCTCGTATCGCTTTAATCTGATGATGATCAGATCCCACGTTGGAAAATTTGAGTTTACCGCGCTTTCTGCCACTTTTTTCACGTCCCAACCGCGAGGAAATCTTATTTGACCTGGGGTGCGGTAGTGGCTGTCCATCACGTGACAAAACATTTCTGTAGCTTTTCCGAATGTTGAAGAGCTCCTCCATACAAATTCCAAGCCTGAATGGTGTCATGTTGACAGCATGATGAGATGCATATGAACTCACCTTTTGTCTGTTTCATGTGATTTTTTAATTCAACAGGCACGCGGTTAAGACCCATGCTGGTGAATCCCATCTGCGACCATAGAGAGGGTGTCGCTGCGGAGTGCCCTTTTATTTGTTAATATTCTGTTGCAGAGTTACTTTGTAGATTACCAAAAGAATCGATCTGCCATCCTGATCTGGGTCGGGCACCTGCATGTTTCGGTTTTATTCTTGATAAAACAGGAATTCACCTAAATTATCCCACAACCACTTTGCACCATCCGTCATCTGATTGATCGCCTCTCCATACGTTACGCAAGGTTCATCATTCATGACAATGCCACCAATGTTAAACTCGACCTGTCCCCTCTTTAAGACTTTCTTAAAGGTGTTCTGCTGTTCTATCGTGGCATCCTCCTCCCACCATGTCTTAAAGTAGGCGATCTCTACTTGTGTCCACTTGCGTGCTGGCTGAGTCAGGTCATGATGGAAAGACAAGCTCTTTACCCGGATTTGCGTCAAGAGCCTTCACACTCGAGTCAAGGATGAGCTTGACCTGATTTTGATCAGCATGAATGGGTCAGACTGCTCAGCTTTATTCACCTCAGAGGCATAGTAGTTCTGCCAAGTCTTTTTCCAACCAACATCGTCTGTGGGGCTGAGAAATTATATTGTTCAAGTCTTACCGTGTGAATGAGTGACCACAAATACATTCGTGCTGAAGATGCCATCAGTGGAGGAGATATACTTCAATGAACAACTCACATCCCACGCACGAGTAGCAGCTGCAGAAGCAGAAGAAAGGAAGGATTCACAAGAGCCATGAGATGAGAGGTGACGGTGTCACTTGTGTCGAACTGACGGAAGAGTTGATCGTTAACGAGCTTGTTAATCCTCCCGCTGTCGAAGGATATTACGATAATGTCGTTCTCCCAAGAAATAATACGGTATTGCACAGCGGTTTCAAATTCCCGGTAGCAACACGTTAAGTCCATAGCAACAGCTTAAATTTTGCATTAACTTCGTGAAGGGCGATACCGCTGTCGAAGGATATTACGATGATGTCGTTCCCAAGAAATAATACGTTATTCTTTGTGTTGGATTTCCGTTAACCTGAATCTGCAAAATAATCCGGAAAAGTGGTCCAAATGTGCGGTTCGTTTGGTGTCTCATCCAAACAATGTTGGTGTTTCAACAATACCGTTTTGGACCACTCATTTCCGAAGCAACCAGTGTCAGATGAGCACGGATATGTCTTTCTCGATTTTTCGGGGTGAAGGCAAATCTGCCGGAAACTTTCAACAGGCATTTTGAACTGATCCGGCATGAGAGGAGCGTTCAGCAAGTCGAGGCTCCAAAGGATCTTTTTGGGTGCATTTGTG
>MZNV01000375.1:0-27747 GCA_002081555.1 Protostelium mycophagum | reverse complement strand
CTCAAGGCCCACCCACATGCCTTTTAGTATGCTGAGGCTAGCAAAGACTTGTTGTGTAGTAAGAATGTTCTTAGTAGACACCAATGGAAACATAACACACAAGGCCCACCCACATGCCCTCATTAGCCTCTGCCTCTATAAGGCAAAGGCTGCTATCTTTTAGTGTGCAGCAATTTCCGTCCAATCTATATAAAGCATGCTCTGAGCACACAAAAGCTTACAAATGTTTTGCAAATAATTTACAAACTGATCACAGGAAGCAAGCATTGAGTGTGTGTTGAGTTGTAGATAAATGCACTATAATATTCCCTTTTTATATGATAGACGCCTACCAATACAGCTCTGACGACAAAAAGACCCACTGTGTCAAAACTGGAGGCCACTTCATGCTCACTTACTGTTAACACGATCACATAAACTGTATCAAACACGACGAAAATGCCTCAATCACGATTTATTTCTATTTTACAATTTATCTTCCATTGCGTCCGATTCAGCTTGGCCGTCTTTCTGCACTTCTGATCCTTCTTTCTCTTTGGATGTCTCGTCTTCTGTTGACACCGTGTTTGTCACCATAGAATGAATCAATTTAGGGTTGAACCACCTGGAAAAGGTTCATAATATAATAATAATTAATTCCTCGTCTACAATTCTGTAGAAACATTGTCTTTGCGGACCGCACCTGTGCCACTGCCATACCGGGATAAAAATGTTAATAGCTGCAAAATTCCCGACCCATAACAGAGCGTAAGATATCAATACAATCTGTGTCAGGTCAATCCCACATCTGCTTTGCATAATTCTGTCTTTCAATGTTTTGAAACTGACACCAAAATGGCACGATCAATTAAACACTAACATAGAATGCACGCAGGTCTGAAAAGGGTCTGAGGATAACTGCCAGCCCAATAGAATGTGCTGACACCGAAAATACCGCAAAAATTGCCAGCATTGCCATGACCTCGAGGAGATTCAGCTAATTTATCTCTCATCAACAATGCAGAATAAACGTACCGAGATTATCTTTCCTCGCATAACTTGTGGCATGATGCTCAACAATTTGAAACCATAATAGACGTATCCGATGGAGCAGAGACACCAGATGACAACATAATAACTATAATAGAACAGCACATAATTGCTCCAATGCTGTACTATTCTAGAAGTGAACCACATGACCATCTGTTCAACATCAACAATAAATATAAATCTCAAAAAAACATACCATCCCAATGAATACACCAGCAGAGATAATGCACATCCCAATATATATGAATCTGAACTTGGTGGCGAACCTCAATTTCAACAGCACGTCTTCCATCGTGATGTTCTCCTCATAACCCGGCTTTATTTTCCTCAACATCTCCAAATTTTTCAATTTTCTGACGGATGCATGGTACAATTCCGCCCTAAGGAGCACCATGAATAAAATTCCCGACTTGCTTAATGGAAAACATACCAGTGGAATAGTAATGAAGAGAACACCACGATCTCGATATTATCTCTTCCGAAGAATAAGACGTAATATCCTTCAATTGATAAGTAGCCAAACATTCCAACAAAATCTATGCACTGCACGAGCATCCCTGAGATCATTCATCTAAGAGCCAAAGTACAGGATGACTCACATAGTGTATAGACAAAAATCAAGGCCATGTTGATTCGAGCCACACTCTGTGCCCCTAAATCGGTGGATGCGATGTAACAAGCGTATTCTAGTATATTTCTGTACAAGATGATGACACATATTAATCCATAAGACACTCCCACGAATATTCTGATCTGGTTCATGGGCCAGTCTCCAATGTCTGGAATTTCTCGTGCAGCTGTCAAACATCAACCCAAAGTACAGTTTCAGAGACGCAACTCACATATATAGCAATTGGACGCTGAGGTTCCAAATTTAAAGGCGGAGGTTGCATCAATTGGAAAATAGCTGTCAATGGTGAGATGATACTGATCATGTCGTGGAGTGATCACCCGTAGTAACATCTGCATGATCCATCATCCTGGCACACACCCTTTCCGTTGCATTTCGGATTGCCAATGTTGCAGTCACTAGATATTAGATTGACGTCTGTGCTGTTCGATGTGGTCCCCTCAGTCTGACCGAGGACACATGACGCCAAAATCAAAGAAACAATGACTGAGTATATCTTCTTCATCCTTGCAAAGTGTGTTTGTCCACAAAACCGGTACTTCCATAATTTGGGGGGTGCTTCCACAAACACGATTTCCTTGGGCGTCCCCGTGACCAAATAAAAATTTATTTCTAAAAATGCAAATTTATATCTAGAATGCATTCTCCCAACCGTTATTTGTGCCAAGGCACCCAATTCTCCGAAAAAGCACTTATCACCCCTCAGTGGTCCGCTTTAACCTCGTCTTCCTCCACACTTCGGCAATAAGGATGGCATCTCAGAGAGGATATGCAGAGTAAGCACAGAAAAAAAAACCGATTTTTTAGCATCGTTTTAATTATTTCTTTTACTGATAGCCCAACAACTTCTCCAATGTTAAGGCTCATGTGGAGAGTCGCAGCACAAGGGAATCAAAGCGGCCTTTGCGGATTTGGATGGCCCAGAACTAATAAAGCCTTGAAAATTGGGATTTAGACACCACTAAAACTGGTCAAATCATAAATGTCGACTTGCAGAAAAATCTAATTTATCTTCGCGAATCGTTTCGTCATTCCGGATTTATATTTTTGCGTCGGGTTGTCATGTTCCGCTGTCTTTCTTAAGAAAGAATAATTTCTGTGGAGCATCAGTACATTCGCCCTCAAACCGAAAGATGAGTTGTCTCACCGTGTGTTGTAGTTGTAGGCACGACATTGTTGGCTCTAGCCACAGATCATTTAATTGGTATTTCATTCCGTGGTCCCCAGTACCACCGATCCTTTTCTCAACCTATATATATGAATATCTACACAAATATAAAATCTTCATGATTATTTATAAATTCTATCTGTCGAATTTTCGAAGAGAAACCATTTTATGATGAGCTATTTGAATTAAAAATGAAATAAAGTCACCTTTTCCGTCACTTCTTTTATGGTACGCGAAGCATCGACCTTCAAAGTCAAATTAGCATCCACGTTCGGTGCTGAAATATTCAATAAAATAAATATCTGCGCGTTTCGAACTCTTCCATCATCTGGTCGTAACTTGAGCTCCAGTCGTCCCTAAAAATAGATCAACAGATGCCCACACAAACGATGAGGCGTGCTTTTTTGTTGAGAAAGATGTTTGAAATCACAAATCCCACCTCGTTTTCAACATTAAAATTACCAATCTGTGCATCTGATGGGAGGAACTCTTGATTTTTGGGGTCATAAAGAGCCCATTTAAGCTCGAAATCGGACTTGAATAAATCTCTAAAATGAGACAGAAAAGCCACGATGACCTCTCGAACAACCGTCTCGTTTGTGATGGTCATCTTAGCCACTGAGGAGCTATATTGCACCACGATTATTTTCTCTGAGTGTTGTGTCGCTGAGAGTGTCAATCTTTATGATCTCATAATATCTTTGTGAATCTGTCGTGTTCTATTTTAATCAATTACGAAATATCCAAGATAAATAAAATCTATTTTGTGTTCGAAGACTGTGACTGAAAACTCATGATTAACTAGAGAAGAATAACAGCAATGGGACTCACTCGGCGACCTCTTCGGCCCCCACGAATGGTCATCAACCTTGAGATGTATGGACGGTATGGCCATATTCTGTGATAATGATGCTTCTTGTACATTATCCACATCCCCATCGTTCATACAGAGATCGTTCAGTAACCCTTTGAACTCGTCCCTATTATATATATATATTTATTTACTGGCATTTATTTGAATAAAATACCTCAACTTGTTCTCTTCGGACGTCGTGGATTCTCTTCCTGCGAAAAGGTAATCTCGACTACTCTTTCTAATTCTATGCATCATTGCCCTCTAAAAATATCAAAAACGATCACAAAATTTAATGTCATTATAGTTTATGTAAGTATAGAAGTTTTAAGAGTTATAAAATGACATTTATGTTTTTCGGGAATTTTACAATGATATCGACAGGTGTCATTTCAAGTAAATAAAAATCGCAACTCACATTATGATTGTTTTTCTGTGCATCATCCGTCGTTTGATGCTATTTATAGATCAGAGATATCTCTTGTTGTTTTCTCACCTTTACAGATGAGAAATAGGATTTCTTTCTTGAAGAATTCGGGATTGGTGGAGATGCTGTGAGAAGAGCCTCTGCTGTATCCGGGTGTCCAGACTTTTATTGTGAATATTCATTGAATCTTCAGTGAATAATTTTGTTTCTTCAATCTCGAAAATTTTCTGGATATTTCGTGTAGAATTCCAAGGCCTTGCCTTTCAAAAATATCACGTATGAAATAAAAATAACTACTAATAAAAAGGAATTTCAAAATAGATTTGCTCACATCGTATGATGTTGTGTGCACAGGTATTGCCTGCGGATACATTTCCTTTATGCTTATAGGCGAGAAAGGTGCCTCTTGGTCCTTGATGACTACCGGTAGCGGTTCGCTATCGCTCATTCTGAAAGGCTTTATTATATTTTTCGTGTTTTCGAGAGTTGAAAATGTTTTCTATAAATGGAAGAAAGAATGACGAATCTCTACCTCTCGATCTGTTTTCTCAAAGCGTTGACTTCTAATTTTAGAACAAAAATGTCACTTTCTTTTTCTTCGATCAATGATGTCATTTGTGATAACTCATTCTTGAGTATTTGGTTCTCTCTATGTACGTCTTCGAATGCGACCTCATCAGTCAAGTCGCCAAGTTGTTGCAATCTCTTTTCTCTTCAGTAAATGAAACAAAATTTCTGAGGACTAAATACCTTCAGCATGTTTTCTATTGTGTTGGACAAGATGTGTAGACTCTTTGGTGACGGATTATCTAAATTTACGTATCCTTCGATCACTTGCAATTTACAGCGGATGATCCACACAAAGTGCTCCATGCCTCTCTCTATGAATACCTATGGAATCGGTCAGTTTGTACAACATTGTCAGAGGTAGGGATCAGATTCGGGGATCTTGTTGTAGACATTTGACACATCAAATTGTACATTCTGAAGACCAGTGCAGATGAAGCAGTAGGACTGTCATGTATCGTGGAGTAAAAGATTGACTCACTTGTTTTAGACCTTCCTTTCGCTGATGGACTTGATATGCAATTTGTCGAACATTATCTTTGAACAATTCCTCTTGCACTGGGATGTGAGAGATTGCCTGCTGATGTCAAAAGAAGATGAATCATGGTGATGTTTCGCACCTGATTGAGATCGATGATTGCTTGTAGGCGTGACAAATCAGCACTTGTTAGATCTGGGGAGAAATTGATCTGTGTCTTCAGATTATCCAGATTGCCCAACAACATTCTCATTGTTGCCCTCATATCATTTCTGAGCCTATTTATATTATCTCTCTGTTCTGTCCTTGGAGTGTTTGGCGTTGTCCATTTCTCAAAGGTGCTCATTTTCTCATCATGTGCTTCTCCGCGCAACTTGATTTAATTTTTCTCACGATATATTTTTACGAGGTAGAAGTTTCTCTGAATGTTCTATGAGAGGATCTTGCTCTCTGGTCAGCCTCTTCAGAACAAAAATCAATTATTCCAATGGAAGAAGGTTTTGAGGTGTACTGGGACAAACAGTTTCGTTTGGTTTCGTTTTATTCATGAGTGTGTGAAAAAACACCTCTATAAATATTTACGTGTACAATGGATGGTTTTTGTCGATACTTTTTTGCACGATACACGATTTACACCCCGGTCTACACTTACTCAGCGGAATAAAACGAACGAGAAGAAACAGACATGTCGATCGTGCTGAACACAACATTCGGTCCGATTGAGATCAGGTTATATTGGCGAGAGGTTCCAAAGACATGCAGGAATTTTATAGAACTCAGCAAAAGTGGCTATTACGACGGAATCACTTTTCATGTAGGGATTGAGTCGTGAGTAAAAGACTTACGTGACTTTAGAGAGTAGTTCCTGACTTCATGGCTCAAACGGGGGATCCGAGCGGTGAGGATTAAAGCTGAAAGGCATTTTTGGATAATACACAAGCTGAATCGATGAGCGAATTCGAAAGTGATCCTCATTCTGCAGGTGATGGGGCTGGAGGCGAATCGATTTACGGGGCTCATTTTGACGACGAGATCATCAGCAAACTTTCACATGATCAAGAGGGTGTTGTATCTATGGCCAACATCGGCGTCAGGAATGCCAACTCCTCTCAATTCTTCATCACTCTAAGAGCGGTCAGTGACATCAGCATTTACTGTGGCATCCATTTAAAGAACGAATATTGGCTGAGCTTCAACAGTGTCCAAAGCTGGATGGAAAACATACTATATTCGGCCGAGTCTCCCCAGAGACAATCAGTACACTCCAACAATTTGCTACAATTAGAACTAAAAACAAACGACCTGTACCAGATGTCAAAATGTAAGTTATGTCCATTCGTTGCGTCGGAATCTGTGTACCATTTTGAACATCTCAAGATTTAGTTGTGAGATATTGGAGGACCCATGGGAAGGACAACCCCTTCCCCCTGGTGCTAAAATACCAGAAAAACCCCTCATCGGTCAAGGCGCCGGAGGAAACTGCTCTCTACAATAAATCGAATATTGTTTATTCATGATCGTACATCGTCATCATTCGGCCGAGTGTTGAAAAAGGTATTCCGCCTATAAATGATCAGAGAACCATAGACATTTTCAGCCTTTGCTGGTGGTGCAAACTTACGAGATAGTCTATGGGATCATCAGGGTGCAGTTGACAAATCTCGATCAAGGCTGCAGTTAACGTCGGCATCACGTTCTGCACCAAATAGGTTCTGAAGGGTGCAGATTGCAGCTCTAGCACACTCCTCTCCTCCCTCTGTAGTTTCTCGAGTCTGACAGCCCACTCTGCCTCTTTTGTCTCTCTGTCGATCTTTTCGGCCCTCTCGTGTTCTTCTAACTCTGCAATTCTACTTGCTTCTCTCTCTGCTTCCTCGCGAGCAACTCTATCGGCCTGAAATTTTGAGTGGTTTTGTGTAGAAAGAATTCTATATAGGACAGAACGTATCTCTTGTGGAATGAAGCATCTGTATTGAAGAAAGGAAATTGTCCCACCTCAGCTTGGATCTGCTCTGGACTCAAACCATAATTGTGAGGTTTGCCCACAATCCTCTTCACTTCATCGATCAATCGCTCGCATGACGATGGCTCCGTCACTTGTAGTGACACCACTACCGCTTCCTGTTCTTCAAAATAGTTGGTTACGGTGTTGTCCTCTTTGTTTTGGTCCCGGAATAATTGCAGTCTTCTGTTGAGACCTGAAATATTCGGTTCTAATTCTACAACGTTGTTTTTTTATGTTGAGTGATGGTTCTTCCAAAAACAAAAGTAGAACATTGACATCATAAAATAAGTTTTAGACAATTCTTAAATAGTATTAACTCACCTGCTTCATCATTATGGTTCATCTTGATCAAGTCTTGCGGTAAATTCAATACCCTTTCCTTCAGAAAATGATCTGTTGCCTCTAATACAAAGACGAATTCTGGTTTGGTATTTGAAATCCTGATGCCCTCCGTTTCTTCTTGTGTGAATACCAATTTGGCCAGGGATGTGGTATCTGGAGTACCGTCGAGGATATATCCCTGGTTTTGACATGACCACGATGTCAATTTTTTTTTGATCAGCTGAGCTGTGATATCTTCTGTCATTTTGGCTCTATCCTCAAAGACATCTCTGTTTTCTCTGTACAAATCGCTGTCTGAAGATATCTCCTCTGATATCAGATCGTCTAAATGAACGTGTTCTATTGTGTATTCGTGGGAAATCAACTCTGATAGGTATGTCCTGATCAATATTTATTTCAAAAAATAAAAAATAAATAAATCTCCAGAACATAAATTCTTTCTGGGAAAGAACACAAATAATCCTTCAAAAATCAATCGCTCACCTTCCAGAAGAAGGAGGACCATGTACCACTATCTTGACTGGTGTGAGGTTCCTGCTGTTGACAAACTGTTGTATCAAGGTGGAGAGATTCTCCACGATTCCATTCTCTGCTTCCCACGGTATATCCAGATCATTCACCACTACTGGCTCCGTCCTTAAATCAATGGAGAGGCACTCTACGCATAGTTGTGATACGTCCTCTTGAAGTAGAGCCTGCAGAAGATTCAACATCTTGGGAAATGTCCACAAGAATCAAAAGATCTTTGTATTTGTCGGAGATGTTCAGTTCAATGCAATGACAAACAACGATTGTTAGAAGTCTTACTTACTTCCTCTTTGCTGCAGTTTGTGACGGCACCACTTCCTAATGTGCTGCTCAATGCCTTGATGATCTCGCCTTGGGTGTTGTTTGACGCGTCTACAGCCAGTATATACTTATCCTCAGGCTGGATAACCGACACTTGTAAAACGATCTGAAATAATTGAGACACCCAAGAAGAGGATAATGTTCAATATTACCATAGCTAAATCTTTGACATGTATTGTAGGTACAACGTTGTTTCCCTCACCGCTGCACAGCAACACTTCCCCCCTCCACGCCCTCTTAAAGAGAGGATGCAATAAGTCTTCGCCTTCTCCGTATCTCAAACCTGAACATACGATGTAAGGTTTGATGTTTGGTTTCTTGTTTCGAAGAAGCATCTTCTCTGCGAGGAGGTGATTTTTGTAATTAGGATGAGATCTTCTCTTTCTGTAATCTTCCTCTGCGAAAGCGTGCTCTTCATCTTCATCCTAGGATGGTAATCAGCTGATCGTCTCAATGTTGGGCTTGAAATCACCTGCGCTGGTTTTGTTTGTCCCCAAGTCAGCGCCATAGACAGAAAGATGACCACTTTGCTGTCCTCTATGTTCTCACTATTTAATATCTCTACGACGAGTTGAGCCAACTCTAGGTCCTCAATTATATCGATGACCACTACATCGCTCGACAGAATCGCCTCTTTTACGGCCGCTGCATCGGTCTATAACATGTTAAGAAGGAACATCTTCATACGGACTCACAGATGGAATCGATCTTGAAACATTTGAAAGTGTTGTGGAAGGAGACGATACCGTTCCGATCAGTTGAGGTGCAGGCTCTTCGACACCCTCTTTAGAGTTCGCCTTCTGCTGTTGAGTGACGAGAGCTTGAGAGAAGTGATTGCCAAAATAGGTGTCCACGCGGTTCAAGAAGTATTTCACCATGCCCAAAATGGTCTAAGGACAATTTCAGATCCGAGTTATATATAGAATGTGTCCACGTGACCTATTACGTACGAAATAAATCAGCAAAGTTTGGTATTTAGAAATAAAGAGAAGACTGTTAACACAAATACTTTGATGAACTTAGCTGTATTATGGTCGCAGGTGTCGTTCAAGAACAGTTTATTTTAGGATATAGTTAGGTACAGCTGCTCTTTCTTCATGTTGGCAATATGATTGTCTTCATTTACTCATATTCCCGCATCTCGAGTATCTGTTGTGCAAGTGTTTGAAGGACATATTAGCTCTTTCCTTTGAGTTCAGTACTCGTTGCCCCTCCTTCATCCTTCTGCTTGCTGCCGAGAGATTCTACAACGAGATCTCCCCTTACAAAAAATAAAAAATACCCAAAATAGAATAGAAAATAAAAAATAAATATTGATGGCAGTTATTATATATGGTCATGAAAAACAATCAAAAATATTCCACAATAAAATTTGTTTAGAAAAAGAATGATCTGAAGAAAATTTCTTTCTCAGACTAATTTTTGAGATTTCTCTTCATAATCAAGTTAAATTCTTCCTACTTTTTGAAATTTATTGAATAACCGCCACTGTTTGGATCTTGTACCATCTGAAAATTGTTTGTGGAGAGCCCAAATAATCCCAAGAAACTATTTCCAACTTCTTTCAACTTTGAGATCATCTCTTCTTTCTGCCTCTCTTGTTCCTCCTTCACTATAGGCTCTAACCTCGCAATGTTCTCTTTGCATGTCTTGGATGTTGGGTCAATACTAAGACATTTTTGATAATCTGTGATGAATTGAGATTATTATTTCGCTTGATCTGAAAACGAGAACCTTTTAAGGCTTCTTCCTTCTTGTTCGTCTGCTCATATGCCTTTGCCCTTCTCAGATAAGCTTTGGCGTAGTTCTCATCATATTCTATGGCCTTATTACAGTCTTGCAATACTTCCTCCTCTCTGCCTTCTATCTGTGCATACGTTGCCGCGCGATTGTGATGACATACGGAGAGTAACGATCTAAGATTTGGAGGTACCACTACTTTATCCTCCACAACAGCGGCTTCTTGTGTTTCTTCATCTTTTTTCTCATCCTCTAGCGGGATCAGCTCCCTTTTCCAAATCATACAAACCTTCTGTGGCATTTTCTTGAATTTCGAGTTTTTTTATGTCTTCTTCTGTCAACTCAACGACTCTAGGACCCTCTTCCTCCTCTTTCATGTTTCTGGCATAGTCGTAGATGGCATCGATCGCTTCAGTATACAATTGGATGGCAGGGAAGTATTCTTTCGCTACGAAAAGTTGGTTTCCTTCTGCTTTTAGTCTTTGAACTTCTTTTATGAGCCCTGCTTCTGCCATTGATCAACGGAAAGGAAAAGTGGCAATGAGTTTTCTGAGTCAGAAAAAGAAATTTCGAGGAAATTAGTGTGTGTACATCTCCGTCGACATGTACACATGCGTTCGTCTCAATCACTTCCTCTTTAGAACAGTTTCCAGTATGTCCAAAAATCCAATTAAAAAAGGAAATATGATTGGAAATCATCGAAAGCTCTCCGTACGGAGATATATATAAAGGAGTGACACTGAAGAAAACAGATACAGAGTTCTCTTACCTCTAGATCTGCTCGTGGTTGTCCCCAAAGAAGTCACCCGCCCGAGAAAGAGTGTCTCGGGGATTTGTAAACGAAAGAAGATTTTGGTGACTTCCACGATAAAAGAGGGGCAATCTTAACGTGAGACTTGCGGTAAGGATTTGTTGTTGTGAGAAGGACAAAGAACAAAACATCACGTGAAGAGCATGAGGTCGCTGTTGCTCCTCGCCGCCGTCACACTTCTCGTGGCGCTCCACTATGTGGACGGAACGAAATCCGATCACAAACTTCATCCTATAGAGGAGGCTGTTGCTGCTGCTGGATACAAATTTGGACGTGGAATATATGATATCACCGGACCTGCCTCTAATGGTTTGTTCTCCTGCAAAGCATGAAATTGACAATTTGAAGTTGGTATGATGGGTTATGCCATGTTTGACCAGATTGCCGCCGGAGTCTCTTCTAGACTTAGAGCTCGTGCTTTTATCTTTGAGGGACCCTCCAGAGGTGACGCCAGCAAGACCAACCGTGTCGTCTTTGTGTCCACAGACTCTTGCATGATTTTTGCCTCTGTGAAGCAACAAGTCATCGCCCGTCTTAAGGCACTCTATGGCGATGTTTACCCATACGACAATGTCATCCTGTCTGGAGAGCACACTCACTCTGGTCCCGCTGGATTCTCTTACTATTTGTTGTACGATCTCTCCTCCAGAGGCGAGTCGTCGAGCATTTTTCATCCTCTTCGATTTTTATTCGGCTCATTATGCATCAGGATTCCAACCTGAGAACTTTGAGGCCATTGTTAATGGAATCGTGAAGGCCATCGCCATGGCTCACAACTCTGTTGTAGAGGGTGCTCAGATCTACCTCAACGAGGGTGAATTACTCGATGCCAACATTAAGTACGAACTCCCATATGATATGTCTGATGTATTTGCGATTTGGGCTTATTTGCTATTATTCAACAGCATAAATCCATTATAATCCTGGTCTGTGTTGAGATCATCACGGTAAAACCAAATGGCTTGTGAATTGTGATCAGTCACCAAAAACAAAAATACATCTCTTCTCTAACATAATCTTAGCCGTTCCCCCACCGCCTACCTTGCCAACCCCGAGTCCGAGAGAGCCAAGTACAAGTATGATGTGGACAAGCACATGACCGTCTTGAGATTCGAAGACTCCAAGGGTGAAGAGCTCGGCATGCTCAACTGGTTCGCCGTCCATGGAACAAGCATGAATAACACCAACATGCTCATTAGCCCTGACAACAAGGGTTACGCCGCTTACTCTTTGTGAGTTTTCACGATCTTGTCATGCCTCTTTATAATGGCTGATCATGATTAGTGAGAAGTACAAGAATGGACCCAGCTCTGTCCCCGGTGTTGGTCCTTTTGTTGCTGCCTTCGCTCAATCGTGAGTATCTCTTAGTATTGTCCATAAAGGCATGATCATGCCTCATCGTGATGTTTCAGAAATTTTCACACGGCAAAGCCGTAGTGACACTGACACCTCTTAATAAAAAGTCACAAGATCACCTCATCACAACCCAACTCTAAATAACTCCAGCAACGAGGGAGACGTCTCCCCCAACACCAAGGGTGCTTCCTGCCCAGATGGATCCCCCTGTGAATCTGTCCACTCTACCTGTGGTGGATACACACAAGGATGCATCGGTAAAGGCCCCGGAAAGACCGACTTTGAGTCTATGACCATCATCGGTACCAACCAGTTCAAATTTGCCAAGGAGTTATACGAGAAGGCACCCAGAAAGCCCATCGCCGTCTCTGTGGACTATGCTCACACTTTCTTGAACTTTGAGAACATCACCGTCGACGCCGAATGGAACGCAGACGGAAAGCCAGGAAAGACCTGTGTCGCTGGTCTCGGTCTGGGGTGAGTTTATTTTTGGATCAGACACAATCTGTGTCTGCAGCAAAGCTGCAGAGGAAAACTTCTGACAATGGTCTTCTCTCCATTTGGGATAATAATAGAAATACAGATTTGCCGGAGGTACCACTGATGGACCTGGTGACTTCAGCTTCAGACAAGGAGCCAATGACACCAGCAACAACCCTTACTGGGCCCTCTTAGGATCTTTCATCTTCCCCCCCGGAGCTGAAGAGATTGAGTGCCAGAAGCCCAAGCCCATCCTCCTTAACGTCGGAAAGTTCAGGTCCGTTTTTATTCTTCCCATCACAAGAATATCACTGATCTATTTATAGATTACCTGCCCAGTGGGTCTCTGACATCTTACCCATTCAAGTGGCCAGAATTGGAGACATCGTCATCCTCGCTGTTCCCGGCGAGTTCACCACCATGTCCGGACGCAGACTTCGTGACACCGTCATGAAGACCCTCCAGTCTCTCAAGGCTGCAGACAACAACACCAGAGTCATCATCGCCGGTCTGTCCAATGATTACTCTCATTACATCTCGACCAGAGAAGAGTACTCCGTTCAGAGATACGAAGGAGCTTCCACTATCTTTGGTCCCCACACTCTTGCCGCTTACCAGCAAGAGTTCTCCAAGCTGGTGACACAGATGACCCAAGGAGTCAAGCCTGCACACGGTCCCATGCCTAACGACCTCTCCAAGTCCACGGTGTGTATAAGATATCATTATTACCAGTCTTCTCCAACAGATTATGTTCTAAAAATATCTTATGATATCTCAGATCCACATCCCCTTCATTGCCGACTTTGACGTGCACCCTTTCGGAAAAGCTTTTGGAACAGTCCTCAAGCAGGTCGAGACATCTTACAAGAAGGGCGACACCGTCATCGTCAAGTTCCAAGCCGCCAACTTGAGAAGAGGTAACACGTCTTTATCCTGAAACAATACCTAAATATCTACAGATTACCGCACACAGGACACCTTCTTAACCATCGAGCAATTTGTGAACAAGAACTGGATGTCTGTGCGCACTGACGCTGACTTTGACAACAAGCTCAAGTTCAAATCCAACCAGTTGAGAGAGTCTGAGGTCACCATTGAATGGGCCACCACCAGCGACGTCCCCAGCGGAACCTACCGTATCAGACACTTTGGAACCTCTAAGGACTTGCAAGGAAACCTCACTCCCTTCACTGCTGTCTCTGCAGAGTTCCAGCTTGCTTAAATAAAAAGTATTGTCCAAATGATGAAGAATGGGCTGGTATTGTACAAAGATTTTGTTTATGGATGTGTTACCAGAATGTTATCGAGACTTCCTTCTTAAAACCGTTCAATGTCGCCGTGATCTTCGGTTCTGCAAGAGCGAATTCTTTAAATTCTTCAAAAGAGAGATGTCCATCTCCATTTGCATCCAAGGTATCAAATGCATTCTCTGTGGACCATATCAGATGCATTCATTTCATTAATACATTAGCATGTATACTCACCGGCAAAGAGTGTGGCCATTTCTTCAGAAAATTCCTCGAGGTCTTCCCTGCTTAATTCTTCATTTCCGTGAGTGGCAGAGAGAGCTCTGAACCCAGAAATCCACGCAGATTTGAACATGGCTGCGAGTTCATCTTTCGTGATGTATCCATTTCCGTCGAGATCGTACGCACGAAATGATACTGCGCTTGTTAGATGAACAAAAATAGAAGATACGGACGTGCTAGCTTCTCTTCGGGAGTTCCCTTGCATAACAAGGAGAGACCAGATACAAATTCTTGGAGGTCTACGGTGCCATTTCTGTCTGTGTCTAAAAGAGTAAAGAGTCTATCCACAAAAGGTGAATCTTCAAGATTCCGCAGTCCACAAGCTTCCAGCTTCCCCAGACCGGCTTTGAACTTCTCCTTGTCTAAAGCCTCCTTTCCATTGTTTGAGATTGACAAGAAGGTATCGTAAAGCTTGTTGACTTCCACTTGGTCGACTACATTTTTCAGTCGAATCACTCGCAAATCATCTCACAATGTGTCTCCTCTTGTAATCGTCTCACAAGATCCTGGTGTTGGTCCTTAGCCGGTTCCGTTTTAGCGGGTCCATCTGAAAATCTCATCAGTGGATGAAACGAAATAGTACTATATAACCTTTTTGCGATTGCCTCTTTCCTTCCTTAGAGGTCTTTCCGCCCATTGTGTCTCCTCTCTGTGCGATCTGAGCGACTTTACTGAAAGAGTGTCGTTGTAGACCTCCCTTCTCATTCGAGGTAAAATCACAAGTTTCAATCATGGGAGAGGAATCCAATGCAGCCCTCGAAGGTGAGCCTGATGAAGCCCTCTTATATCAACATGGTCACAGATCGCGTGCTCGAGTCTCTGCACTATAACCTCGCTTATCAAAAGGTGTGATGATCCCTTTGTGACTTCCAGTGTTGACTTGTTAAGATCTTGGACGCTGCACTTGTTAAAGTGAAACAATCCATGCAGAGGAGTGAGAGTATGAAGAAGAAGATCAGAACAATTCTGGCAACCTCCACACGCAATGTGAAGAAGGATAAGTCTGTAGGACTCTTTTGTGATTCAGAAGGAGTGAGACCACCTCTTAATCCCGATGCCGTTCGAAGACAAGCTCATTTGTCTACATTGCCTCAGATCAAGCCAAAAAAATGTGTTACATTGTTATATTGTCATCTTGTTATGTTCTCATCATGTACAGGGACAGGGAAGGAAACAGAAAAATTGATCAACGGAATTAGAAATCAGAATAAGAAGAAATTAGCAGATGAAAAGTGATTATTCTTATTAATCAACCTTACGTTAAATGTATATAGATTACAGACACCACCGTCAGAGTTGCACAAATACCATGAGGAAATGGAAAGAATTAGAAATATACCAAACGAGGAACTCGAAAAGAATGTAGATAATGTGAACTGGGATCAGATCGCAGATGAGGTAATCATTCAACTTGAAAGAAAGAATAATAATAAAAAATACAGATCCCTGGGAAGACAGCAGATGAATGCAAGCATCGATGGAATGGCGTGGACAGTCCTCACATCAACAAGAAGGAGTGGTCTAAGGACGAAGACCTGGTGTTGTTGACACTGTCTAAGCAATACGGCGCATATCATTGGGCCGTAAGACTTTTATTTATTTTCTAAAGCGAAATGATAAGTCCCTATCTGTTCAAGTTGAAGTGTATATCTTATTATTAATGATAATCAGGGAATAGCTGCAGACTTAGGAACGGGTAGAACAGCACCACAGTGTTTTATGAGATACCAAAGAAGTTTAAACAGTAGTATATTAAAGAGGTAATCATTTTATTCGAATGGTACTCCATTTATGTGACTTCAAAACGTTTTGTACACGTCCATTGATATAGGCATTTATTTATTCGTATAATCTCACCTTTTGGTGGACAGTCAATATTTTAAAATATATTCTACAAGGATTGATTTCCAAATACACGAATCTCCTGGAAAAAGCGCGGGAAAACCGGCGACCTTAGGCCGCTTCATAAACCAAAAATAGAACACATATCGAATGGTCGTTAATATTTCCAGAGAGTGGGATTCAGATGAGGACGAGGTGCTTACAAAAGCAGTCGAAGAGTTTGGAGAGAAAAACTGGACGGAAGTATGTGAAATATTAGAGGGAAGGAATGGACAACAATGCTTACATCGATGGATGAAGGTGTGCTATTCATATATATTGTACACTGTATCATATTAAGATTAAATAAGGTTTTAAATCCGGAGATTAAGAAGGGAAGGTGGACAGAGGAGGAGGACGTCATGCTGCGAGCAGCTGTCAGAGAGTACGGCACACATAATTGGTCCCAGGTGGCTAACCACGTGCCGGGACGGACAGATTTGAAATGTAGAGAGAGGTGGATGAATGTACTAAACGAGGACCTATCCAACGCTCCGTGGACTGAGGAAGAGGACGCCAGATTACTGAGGTGAATATTGTGTATCCTCGTATTGCGGCACCAGAATTTTCAGTACATATTTTACACTTGAGAGAGGCTACCTTGTGCTTGGATCTCTGTACACTTGTACATAATTATAAATGGTCATGAATTGAATATTTTAGTCTTGTGGACACGCACGGGCAGGGAAAATGGTCAACGATAGCAGCAGAGATACCACAACGTACTGATAATCAGTGCTGGAGAAGGTGGAAGGCATTAAAAGGAGATGAGTGCGAAGCACACATCAGGAAGGTATAGGACAATCATTTTATTTTCTCTGTCGTAATTCTGTCGTAATTTCTCGCAACTGTCATTCTACAACAGTCAGAAATGTTAAAGGAGTATTTATGCAGAATAAAGCGGATGATAAATTGATAGGTAAATAAGAGACGCAAGGCGATGTCTACCAATTTTGTCGGCAGAGAGATTGAGAGGCCCAACATATCAGTAGATGACTTCTCTGATGAAGAAGAGGAGGATGAACCAAAGAGGAAAAGAAAGGTATCTATTCATATAAATATGGTTCATTAATATGATGTAGACTTCACGTAAGAAGGGATCAATGAGCATAAAAGAATGGGAGAAGTATGATATAGAGGAAGATGATACAAAGGACAAGACCAGCACAGTCAATGAGGCTCCAGTAGAGGTCAAAGAGGCACCGGCAGAGGTTGTAGAGACACCAACACCAAGAAGATCTTTAAGAAGCCAGAGGAGGAAACCAGCAGCAAAGCCAGCAACAGAACTTGACTCTGAAAATGAGGAGGAATATCTTGCAAATATCCTCAGCAAGACACCAGCTTAGATAAAGAGCAAATTACACAACTCACCATTTACTGTGTATTCAGATCATCTTCAGTGTCCTCATTCTAATGATGTTCTAATGAAAGCATCCTCACAATCTCCATTCTTATTGCATAATTATCTGCTGATGGGTGTACTCTTCTGTCCTGTGGCAACATCTTCACTATTTCCCAATTCCCTGTTCTTCTTATTGAATAACTATTCTCGCTGATGGATTCACTCTGCAATAAGTAATGCCCTCACTTCATATTCTGATGCCATTCTTATTGCATAATTATTCTCTTCTGATGGGTCTACTCTAGTATCCTGCAGTAACACCTTCGCTACCTTTGCACACCCACATTCTGATGCTACTCTGATTAAGCAAATAATTATGCATATTATTGTCTGTTGGATCCACTCTAATATCCTGAAGTAACGTTCTCACAATGTCTGCATATCCACTCTTTGATGCTCTTCTTAGTGCATAATTATTGTCTGTTGATGGATCCAGCCTATTGTCCTGAAGTAGCATCCTCACTATCTCTGTATGTCCAGAAGGACGCCTTCATTATTGCATTCTCACTGTCAGATTAAGGGTCCACATTGGCTTTAACAGAAGACAGGTAAAGTCTACATGCAACTTTTTGTAGTGCTTAGGTGCAAGAAAGAACCTATCAACTATTTCTTCTGAACAAAACAGCCCAAAATATAAACACATACCACATCCCTCCACTTTTCGTGTACTCTCCTCAAGCACACATGGCACACTCTTCCCTCTTCAATAACAGCTGTTGTCTTCTGTCCATATAGGACCCTCTTCAGGATCTCTTCTGTAACATCGTTGATAATCAATGTGTGCCATTATATTATCTGTGTCAAAAGTCCTTGGTCTTCTTTTCTCTCTTCATCATCTTTAGACTTCCTACCTAATTCTGCTGCACATCAGCTGATCGGCACGATAAACATCAATCCATCACCTGTTGTCATCTTTTAGATTTTCATCAATGCTGATGGGCTTACAACTCTCGACAGAACCCACGATGCCAGATTGATTGTGATCTCTGTCCTGAGATCCATTCCAAGAGGCACAAGAGATCTATATTCTTTAGAGGATGCACCCTCATTCTTCTCACCTTTTCGTGTCCCATGAGGATCAACACAATCAAGATGACAATTTGAAAAGTAAAAAAACTTTTTGTTCTCGTGCGCGCATTGTTTATGTGTCATCCTTGTTTATATGTCATCTATATCGTCCTCCTGCATATCCCATTGTATCTCCTCTGACTCCTTCTTTAACTCACTCAGACCAGTTATGTCTTCCAGGTAAGACGGTTCGTTCATGCATTCACGCACAAATGAGTACCCACTCTTCTTGTACTCATTTACAACCTGTTTATTTTACTACTTATATAAGTTTGGACTTACAATCGGGGAGCATGCTGTACATCTAGAATATGGCGCACACTCTATCAAAATATCATTGAATTGTGTGAGGTATCCACGGATACTGTGTGGCAACACTCCAAATTCACTGGATGGATTGCTCTCTCTCTTTTCTGCAGGAGCACATCCACTATTTCCATCAGAATATACAATATATACCAAACATTACCCCTTTGGATGGTGCAATATTCCCATCAATAATTCTACAGACAGAGATGAGGCCATCAAGGACAGTCCCGGCCTTGTGACTGTACACTGCTGATCTAATGTTCTATCTCTCAACGACTGTAATGGTAAGATATTATATCCACATATTATTATAGTCACATTCTGTGGGGCTACGACATCATTGCAGAAATAACACCCGAGGAGAGGATTATATTCATTCGTATCGGAGGACATTCCATGTCTTAATACCAAGTAACTGTCGAATCCCAATGCTGCATTTATCGCAATCTTCCTGTTTATATTTCATGATGATATCATATATTATAATGATGATATCTCACCCTTGTGCTGCGGCGATCAAGGTGGGTAACCATCTACTCTCTCTCGAGTCGGTCAATATGAATACGACATCATGCTGTGATATCAATCTCTCTATCTGCTCCACAGTTTCCATCGTCCCTTTGTCTTCTGATTGACTTATGGCATGCCCAGGCATTGGTATACTCATCACAATACCTTCACTCTCCTATATCTTCATCACTATCTTTATTTGGAATATAAACATACCATCCCTGGGAATATTTGTTTGAGACGATGAGCGGCAGCAGTTGCCTTGGGCTTCCCTCCGTTCTGACAATCACTGAATTCGAATAGTGTTTGTCTTGCAGGGTTAGAATAGGACACATTTCCGTTATCAACAAATGTTATCTTCCGTACTCCCCATGACTATATAAAATAAATAATCATACTTATATAATATCATACCATTAAAGACCTCGCCACATTACATCCTAGAGTACCAGCCCCAAAGAGGAGACATTTAGTATTTGAGATCTACGTCTATTTCAATATTAAATTTGAATCATCCTTCTTCACAATATGTTTGTTGCAGCCACAAGCTTCGGCACAGTATGAATTTTCAAGTAGAATGGAGCTTCACCTTCTCCAAGTTGAGTGAGGGCATGAGCCTCCACTGCATCAATTTGAGATTTAAATCTACAGAGGAGGACATCAATTTGACCGGGTCCATAGTGTTTGATAAGTTGATGTACTTCGGCTTCACTTTGTCCACATTCTTCTCCCAGCCAGTGACATTGGGGATATTCATATCTACAATTGTGGGGATATTCATCTCGTATACAACGCTCATTCCTCTCTTTTCCTGAAGAAGATGAATATCTCTGATTTATTATTATTATTATTGTTTATTTATAAAAAATTATAAGATTTTTGATATAACATATTAATGGTAATGATATTATCCTGAATAATAGGTAATAACTACTTGTATAATATGATGGGCACGGTAGCAGAGTATTTTACAGGTGGTGATATTATATTGTGCTGATATGAATGCACATAGGTTTCTCAAGGGCCATCCAGGGTATTGTCCAATCGCACAAGGATCAGAAAATCCAAATAATATCTCCTGATTTCTTATCAAATTTTCATCTCAACATTTAATGAAATATGTGATAATATGTTATTTACACCTCTGTAGAGATATTCACTCGTCACATTTGTATATCACAATATATGTAACATCACGATATAATTTGCATCACGATATATATAACATCAGAAAAACACAAAGTATCAAATACATGGTGCACTTTATAGATACAGGAATGCGCTTTGCAATATACAAATACCATCTGAACAATATTCACCTCTTGTGCTTGTTGTAACTTTTGGTAGGAAGAAAGTGGATGGACCTTGCCTTTGTTCACAATAAAGAAGGGTAATAATTCAGGCATTGAGTTCAGTTCTAAAGTGATGGATTCTAGTTCTGCAGTGGCCAAGACCTGTAAAGTTCAAATGACTGTGAAGATGGGCTCTGCATGGCCACAAAGAAGACCCAAGGCACATATAAAGAGGAGGCATATATATTGATACCTGTTCTGCTGGAAGAGGAGGAGGCGCGGTGATTGCGGGGGTGAGGCTGAAGGCAGGAAAGGCAAAGAGATAATAGAACTTGTACTTTTTGATGTCCGCAAAGGTGATCAGAACGAACCTGGTGAGTAAAGAGGGGTCCTCCAAAGCTTTTCCATTTTTTATGTCGTCCCAAATCTTGGAAGCTCAATTGACATGATCTCAAAAAATCAACGTCACTAATGTAATTTATTACCTGAGAGGCCGCACGATCTAAGATACGTCCCGAGTCTTTGACCAGTGCAGTAAAAGACTCCACCGTATTCGTATTATAAAGTGTTCCAGGGCTTGTATTGGCTCCTTTTGGTGTTATGACGGTCTCTCTGCTCAATTTCAAAGAATCTGAATCCAAAGAGAAGACGTTTGGTAGTTGGCCTCCCTCTGCAGCCTTCGTTTCTTGAGAGGCAGAGAATTGTGAGTTGTTGTATTGTCCATGGATGGGCACGGGTGATTCAGAGAGTTTGTATTCTTCGACCTTCTTCTTGGCCAGCTCAAACCAGAAATCCACGCTAACACTGGAAGAGAATGGCTGAAAGAGAAGGTTGGAGTGTGACATGCTGTGTTGATCAACCAAGTTTCTGTCAATTGTTGCGTGGAGTTGTACAATCGCGAAAACCAGTCGAGGGAGATGTAATCGCAGAATTGCGAGTTTCGCGCGAATTGATCATCGATTCATCAGACCATTTAAAAAGTATCATGTCAGAAAGTATCAACAGCGTTCAAGAAAGAGAGTGCGCAAAATGCGGCAAGAAGGGAACAGGTCTTTCTAAATGTTCTCGTTGTAAAGAGGTGTTCTACTGCAACAGACAATGCCAGAGTTCGCACTGGTCAGAACACAAGCCCAATTGTATCAAACCAGAAGACAAACCAAAACCAGTCGATGAGGACGTTGTCGCTGGCTATGTTGAGTGTGATACATTTCAGGACTGTAGAGACTACCTCCAGAAATACCCTGAACTCATTACCAAAGAGGTATGTTGAATTCTAACTAGGCTCATCTAACTGCCTGAGGTCTCAGATGAGATGTTCGAGCGTGGCTTCCTCACTTTGAAGACACATCCCATTCAATTCGGCTCTCGTTTCATTCGTAATGCCCAGATCCTCCAGTACCTCTTGGACCTCCGCAAGATCTCTGGTGGACATCAAGACATTACCCTCTTCTTCACCAGAATATTAGATCCTCAGAACCCAGAATATAGAAACAACTTCACCAGCGAATATTCTGCCCTCGTCACTCGTATCGTCAAACGACACAAGGAGGTGAGTGTGATACATTCATTATCATGTTCCAAATCCTAAAAGAACAAGCTCGAGGAGGAGAAGCAGAAGAAGAAGGCAGAGAAGGCAGCTTCTAAAGTAGAAGAGGTAGAGCCTAAAGACAATACTACCCAATAAATCACTATTGGTACTATGATAGTCCTCTTTATCGTGAGTTTGATCTGAACCTTGAAATCATTTCTTCTAAATAAGAGTCTGGGTTGATCTGCTCTGCTTCCATCTTTTGGATCAACATTTCGATCTGTGGGGTGAAATTAAGGTTTGCTTGTGCTCTCAATCTCAACAGGAATCCAATCGTCATCTTAAATATGGCGAGGTTGGGCTTCACCTACTCCCAGTTATTTGGGATAATGTCATTATTTTGGCAGATTGATATTATCTTGACACCAAGTGACATTATGTTGACACAAGTGTATTGGACTTACCCCTTCTGATTCCATTTTGGCCAATAAATTGAATAGACCTTTAGTGTCCTTCTTTTTGATATGTATTTTGGACAAGAGACAGTAGGTGATGATATCTGGCTTCAACCCTGCCTCTTCCATCTTCTATCATCAAATGTTAACATCTCCATCAACTACATCATCTCACTTGTAACAGCCTTTCTATAGACTCTGGCTGATCACCAGCATGTATATACATCCCGAGTATCGTATTGAATGTGGTATTTGTGGCTTCTATACCCTCCTGATCCCTGGTATTGGTTATTGTGATATTGGATGTATATAGATGCTCACCTCTTGTGGTTCCATTCCCATACTTTATCTTCCTCTCTTTTATAAGCGAAATGCTGCATGATGACATTGAATAACACCGAATCCTTTTCATGCCCAAGATTTTGATATTCCTCCAACCAATTCAACATTTCTTCTGTCTGTAGACGGTCTCCATGGTATTTCATGAATGCTGTCACCACTTCCTTGGAACAATTATTCTTCATAAAGAGGTCATATCTACCTTTGTGGGTTTAAGGTTTAGCTTCGTCATCTCTTCGTATATTCTGTGCGCCTGGTAAAATGAATTATTATAGACAATGTCAGTCGTTACCTGATCGTGATCATCCATTTTAAGAAGAGCAGTAATGAGAGCACAATAATTGGAGTTTTCAAATTCATTTCCGCTAGCTCTATACTTCTGTACAAATTCCAGTAATTGTGTCTTGTCGTTCAAATGTCCCAAAGAAGTAATCAAAGAAGAGGTACAGAATTGGATCTGTGTTGAGTGAGCCATCATTTTGAGGACATCGTACATTTTCGACAAGTGTCTCCCAATTATCCAAGATCTCTTTCAACTCTCTACCCCTGCCTTTGAATCTCAATAATCTCAAAAAGGGAACGATGGCCCTCCCGTCAATCTGATTGGAGGATCAGCATAAAATCACATCCAATAAAGATGACCTTTTCCCTGTCACTCCTAATGAAATGGAATATTTGGGTGGCCCTTGTGAGATCACCCTGATCAGAAGCATATCTCAGGGCAAGGCTCCATTCGTCTCTGTTGTAGGAAGCATGATCAAATTCCTCCCCATTTTTAATCTGATCAATCAATCTGATGGACCTCTGATACAGTGGATCCTGCCCGATGTTGGAAGCTGTGATTTTATTCGAATAAAAATCACCTCCTTTGCAATTTTAATATGTTTCTTTTCGCGAATGGGATACTCCTTTCTGGATGCAGTTTCTTGATCTTTCAGATCGAGCTTCTGTATCTATCAATGAAAGAATTTTAAATCAGTGATTTACTTTTCGATTTTCAAATTGTTCTTTGAATTTGAGTGCATTCAAAACTTCAAGGTCTACACTATATGATTTAAGAGTCTGGCAGTTCTGCATCTTCACAGGATGGAGGGTGATGCTCATTCGAGGCCTTGAGGGCCGCAACACATTGACATCTCTAAATCCAATCTGGATACTTTTTCATTTTCTAATCAACAATATCTTTCTCACCACTCTGCTGAACATCACTTCCTGAAATGAAGATCGAGGTTTCTGTCATCGTTGCGTAAGTACAAAGTGACTACAACGCTCATCTTCCATTCCAGCATCTGGACGTGACGTCACGTTTTTGTTTACAAACTCAGAATTTGTTGATGTGAATGGGACGGTTAGTTAACGCAAGTAGCACGGTAACACACGTCATTGATTTATTTTCGCAAACAAATGTTGTTGGTGACAAATTTCAAGGATGGGCAAGTTCGCAACCATCCTCCTCTTAGCACTGCTATCTTATGCACTCTCAGCACCGGTCCCAAATGCAAGAAGTTTTGTCGTTTCTGGCGATAACTTCTTGAAGGACGGAAAACCATTCGTCATTGTCTCAGGTGATTTTGTGGCTGTAAAATGTATCTATACTGACAAGAAAGGCTCCTTTCACTACTTCAGAATTCATCCTGGGCAATGGGAGGATCGTCTGCGAAAAGCGAAAGAAGGCGGTCTCAATACCGTGAGTACACGTCACAATTCATGGCGACTAAGAGAAACAGATTGAAACTTATGTGGCTTGGAATGTTCACGAACCTCAAGAGGGGGTGTACAACTGGCAAGGTTTTGGTGACATTGCCCGTTTCATAAAATTATGCCAGCAGTTTGGACTTCTCGTCATTCTGAGACCTACACCCTACATCTGTGCTGGTAAGGTGTGCTTATATAACACCCACTTACCTCCTATAGAGTGGGAATTTGGAGGCTTTCCTTATTGGCTGCTCTCCAAACCGTGAGTCGCAACCTCTTTGAGGCTTGGTGATAACCGTTACAGGAACATCGCGCTTCGTTGTAGTGACCCAGTCTTCCTCGCAGCCCACGACCGCTTCCTGGACCACTTTGCCCCCCTCATAGAGCCACTCCAATATTCCAAAGGGGGTCCCATCGTCATTCTACAGGTATACACCCAAAGACAACAGACAACTCAACCCTTCAGATCGAGAACGAATATGTCAATTACGGCACTGACCTGAAATACTTGGAAAGTCTCAAAAGAAGTTTCGAGCAGAGGGGGCTGAATGAGGTGAGTCACAGCTAAGCTTGTTTCTTTATTTCTTACAAAATGCAGATGATTTTCATCATGTGCGGCTCCCCCACCAATAAGATGGCAGCAACTTCGCTACCCACAACATTACGTACAATCAATTCCCTACCCGCCAACGTAACTGACTTGATCACCGCTTGGAGGTATCAAAATCCTCCATCATCACACAAATTCATGTTCTACAGAAAGTTTCAAAAAACTGGGCCAGCCCTTGTAACAGAATACTACACAGGCTGGTTAGACCATTGGGTAACTACAATCCCATCATAATAATATATTTAGCATTTACAGACTCAAAATCACCAAACTCGCTCTTTGAATGAGACCGCAACTACTTTTGAGCAATTCCTTCGGGCTGGCATATCTGTAAATTTCTACATGTACCATGGAGGAACCAATTACGGTTTTTACAGCGGGGCAAATGCTGATCCAACTTCGAATGACCCGAATTTCTTCAACCTTTACTATCAACCGATCACCACCTCTTATGACTATGACGGTAATTCAATTTACATTATTGTCATCTCCGGTGACAGAAACCAGCACCATTAAGTGAGAGTGGACAGAGGACACCGAAGTATTACGCATATAGAGATATCATCAACAGATATCTCAGTCACCAAGACGATGGGTGGACAGAAAAGAACCAAGATGTCGATACCAGCACAGAAGAACCAAAGGTATGAGATGCATCCAAATGATACTTACAAGCAAAGGCATATGGAAAAGTCACCATGACATCCTCAGTTGAGTTGTTAGACCCCCACTCACTGTCTGTATTGTCCCTCTACAACCGACCAAATGTTACAGCATGGCCCATAACTATGGAAAACAATAGGCAGGATTTCGGCTTTATTTTCTACAGAACAACACTTGTCCCAAATATGGAAGGAGGGAGCGATGTCGACCTACAGATTCCAGCAGTAAGGGACAGGTGAATATCCAATCACATATAGAAATGATTTAATCATGTGCAGAGCGATGGTATGGGGTGATGGCAAATACGTTGGAAACGTATCCAGAAATAGTCAAAACAATCACCTGACAGTAAGCGATTTCTTAGCGATATGATATATTAATAAGTAAGGTACCGTGCAGTTCCTCAGGAAGTATTGTGGAGATACTGGTTGAAAATATGGGAAGGATAGGATACTGGTTGGGAATGCAATATGACCAAGGAAAAGGACTACCCAAAGGTGTCTTTATAGATGGCAATTTCCAATATAATTGGGCCACAACTTCAATCACCATGAGAGAGGACCAATTAAACCAGCTCAACTTCAATAATTTCAAGGTTCACAATTGATTTCCTTACTCTTTCTGACAGTGAACAGATAGAATCACCAAACAACAAACCGACGTTCTACAGAGGAGGATTTTATGTGGAAGGGGCACCCTCTGACACATTCTTGAGATTTGATGGGTGGACGAAGGGAATGATATGGATCAACAAATTCAATATAGGTCTGTATCCTCTTTTGTCTATTCTTTTGACATCTACAGGACGATACTGGAATGTTGGTCCCCAGGAGACATTGTATATACCTTCTACTATTTTGAAACAAGGAAAGAACGAGATGATCATCTTGGAATTACACAATTTCAACAGCCCTGTCATCATATTGCAAGACTACGCCATTCTGAATGGTACCTTGTCTCAATGGTATTGAAACACAATATCATCAATAAATATAACTGGTACCGACTCCTCAGCTTGTTAATCTCCTCCACTCCTAATATCATCAATAAATATAACTGGTACCGACTCCTCAGCTTGTTGTTCTTGATAATGTGCAAAATTCAAACGCTCTATTCTCGGTTGAGAACCACCGTTCAATTTAAAAAATATTGCCATATTTAATATGCAGACCATATTATTCACGACTCTTTTATTTCGGGAATTTGTTTCACTACGTAAGTGAGACACTTAAACACTCTCTTCAAGAACTTTCACATGAACGATAAAATGGTACAAATCCGTCTCCGCTGGGGATAATGAAAACGCAGTGTTCTTCCGCGAAAAGAAAGATACAGTGCTGCAGAAGATGGACCGCGAATAACCGGAGAAATTCAAGAGGTTGTCTCGGAAATGTCACTAACGAGGCACAACTTCTTCGCCCAAACACAAGAACCCGATGAAGGCATCAGCAGCCCTTGTCTCTCTCCTTCTCTTGCACTTCACAGTGTCAGAGTTGGTAGAATGGAACTGTGGGAGAATAGATTCTGTGGGAAATGCAGCATGTTGGTCATCTGGTCGTGTGCCATCCAGCGAGGACGAATTGATCGTCAGAGAAAAGGAATTAAATTTGTTGTCCGGTGATCAACTTCAAGCACATTCACTATATCTGCACAGGTGTGAATTCATTCTCCAAAGCGATGTCAGGAAATGAGCAAAAACAGGGCGAAGTTTCACACAGAGGGACGAGTGCTAG